>VXAB01003641.1:779097-915184 GCA_013399175.1 Odontophorus gujanensis
TTTTCCCCCCAACTGGAAAACTGCAGTCTGGGGAAAGCTGAGATGCCAGGGGATGACACGTAGCACATGGAAGCATGCTGTCTTGTTGGATAGGAGATAACTATGTTCTTTCCAGATGGAATCACTGCTACATGAGAAATAAAAATAACTGATTGTAGCAGAAACTGCCTGTCCCAAGGACATAATATTTCAGAAAGTGCTCAGTTATAAACTGTGCTTGTACTTTAACGTGGATTTGAGCATGTGATTGGGCTTTTCTTGTAGCTAAGTGTTTGTGAGTCTTAAATAGAAAGGCAGTATTAACAAATAAGTTCAGATCATTTTGGGATAATGAACTGCTTTCAATAAGGTTATTGTTTTATAGGTGGGT
The DNA here is from genome assembly GCA_013399175.1 of Odontophorus gujanensis. Taxonomy (NCBI): domain Eukaryota; kingdom Metazoa; phylum Chordata; class Aves; order Galliformes; family Odontophoridae; genus Odontophorus; species Odontophorus gujanensis. Next base: position 779,468 of record VXAB01003641.1, read on the forward strand.
CACACCATTTTTGTCCTTAATTGCCATGTGTATGTGCTATGAAGTGTTATTGTAACAAGCAGGACTCCTGTGTTGATTGCAATGGGATATCCATTCCAGAGAGATAGTCTCCTCTTGTCAAGGCCCAAGATGTGACAAAGGAGATCTATCTTACTGTTAGACATACTGCCTGGAAACTGCTTGAGTTTGCTTTGGTGCCCTCCCATTCCAAAGTAGCATAAAAATGAGAAGTAGACAGATTTATACCATTCTCACAGTATGCATGATGGTGAGTTTGGGTGTACCAAAACACTACCAAGTGAAATGCTGGACTCAGCTCATCCTCTGAAGCTTCGCTTTTGTCTAACTCTAGTAAATTCACTTTTAAACTGTCCTTATCAGTGACTGTCTACTAGTAATAGTTGTGCCTGTCCACTGTCTTCATCCTGAGCATCATTTAATGATCCAGACAGACACAAGATTGGGCTGGTCTGAAACTATAAGCATATGTCTGAGCTTTGTCAACTCAGTTCAATAGACTTCTTTGTTAGCACAGCCCAGATATTAACTTCAGGATTCTAAACGTTCAGAAAAAGTTTATTTAACGTTAATTTGGTTCTGACATGGCATGTTCCTTGTTCTGTAAACTTCAGACTGACAGTAAAGTATTAGGTCTTTTTTTGCAGGTAGGGGTCTTCAGCCTACCTGGTAACTTCTAGGATAAAGCTGCCAAATAAAGATGTGTGAGTTTTGTTGAGGCTAATTAGCTTGAAAATGCTATTTTATCTACTTTGCTATTATCAAAAAGAGCTGTGTGGAATGCTCTTAGAGTGGGGATAGGCACAGATACATTTGGTGACCCTGTTTGTTTCTTCCTTGCTATATGTGTCAGCTAATGATGCCTTTGTTACCTCATTGGATTTGAGATCTGAAGTAATGTCACAAACTGATTGCTGATTTTGCTGTAGTGTCAGATGACCACCAAGTGCCTGAGGTCTGATGGTTCTGGCACCATACTGGGCAGGCAGCAGTTTGCTGTCCAGCACATCTCCATTGCCCTCTGAGAAATAGCTATCATGGATATGAATCCTGCTGAGCCAATGACAAAATGACTACCAGGTCTATGAAGAGACTGACAGACAGTAAGGGAATGCAGATGGATGCTATGCATTCGCAAGTGTTTATTATTTAAAGTCTCTGACTGGGAAAATATATAGAATGAAAGGGTCAGGGAAAGACAGTGTGCTTTGCTGGCTTTACTTTTCAGATTTTAGGATCAAAAAGAAAGAAGGAGGAATATGTCACGTTGCAGGTAATTAAGAATTCATCAGGAAATAAGGAACACTTGGTTTCTCTCATAGCTTTGAGGACAAAAGGTGAAGGGTATTTGGTATATCTTCCATATGTGGCATGCTAATTGGAAGGATAGGAATGAGGTATTTGGAAATCTGAGTCTAAGCTCTTATAAATGGAAATTGGTTTTGCTTAGTGAGCTTGCTGGTAGATTGAGTTATCTACATTTGGAAACAAAATATTTTTTAATTATTTATTTGTAAATTAAAACTACCCTTATTTATTTTTTTTTCTTTCCCTATGAATGTTTGAGATTTGAATTATAATTGCAATGTTTCCTCGTTACCAACAACGCCTAAGAGTTGCTGTAAGTGTAGTTCAGCCTTTTGGCATTTTAGTCAAAGTCTTTCCCAAAAATCTCCTGCTGGGAACAGCATACAGAAATAATTTGTTTCTCAGGCTTAACAAAAGTTTGGGTGTTATTCCAGTTAGGTGTATCTTTGTTTTTGAAGATGAAAAAGAATCACCATTTTTATAGACAATTTCATGGATGTTCCATGGCCTGGATAAAATGGGTCACTGTGTTCAGCTGACTTGAGCCAAAACAAACACCTGTACGGTTATGTCCAGAAATTTGCTAATCGATTCATGATGAAGTGAGCACGATTTAGCTCTTAAGGGCTGTAACTTGAGATATGTTAGAGGAGGAGTTACATATTAATACCACTAGATGGCAATTAAGACCCACCAGATGAAACTGTCTGGTAACGCTAGCCAAAAGCCTTCAAACTCATGAAGCCTACTTCAAAGTGTTAAAAGCTGGGCTTTTGAGTAAGACTTTGGGATATCTGTATTTTCCTTGGAGTAGAGCATGCAATAATTTCCATATGACAAAGGAAATATTGTTAAAGCTGAACAAAAATTTGGATTGCACATTTGGATTCATACATGTCTTGGCAGTTTTGGAAAGGACGTATTTGGTTTCTGTGCTGTAGAACCCCCCACCTCCTTGGGGAGGGGGAGTAGTAGAGTCAACAGCAAGTAGGAGAGGTCTTGGCAAAGTGGCCTCTTCAAAATTCCCTGCCAGGAAGCTCGAAGAGCCCTAATTAGGCAGGCAAGTAGAGTCTGATCCAAAGACTGCAGAAGTTAACAGGAACATTTTGGTTTTGTGCATTTTGTTCCTATTTCAGGTGAATCTACCAAATGAGACCAACCTACTTAGATTCTGCTTTATATGCTTTACATCATCTACTGTAATTGCATGCATACTAGGTATAAATGCATGCCATTATTATTTGTAATGAAGATATGACATTCACATGCTCTGTATGAATAACTTACAGGAATACATGTGATGAAACTGGATTGTTTTTCTATTTTTTTCCTAATTAGGGTTTGAAACGGTATAATTTTCTCACGTGTGTGTTGAAGAGTATAATTTCTTTGAATGAAAGGGAGGGGCACCTTTTATCCTGACTTTTGCCTCAATGTACTTCAGTTCAAGTTCTAATTAAATGCAGAATGTCACATGTTGGGCTGCCCTAGCGCACACACAGGGACCTCAGTCACAGATGGTCTTGGACTTTACAGCTGGCAGAATTCAGGCAGAAGATACAGACAGAGTTAATCCTACTTTTCTATTCAAAGTTACTCCAGTACTGGCAATACTCTTATACTCTTATACTCTTAATACATTAGTTATATCTCAGAGATAACTAATGTAAAATACTGGAAATGATTCTGTACTCTATAATCAGGAAAAAATTCTCCGTGGATTCAGTGGGAATTTTGCCTGGGTAAACCCACAGGTATTGTGTGCATTGTGAGATTGCATGCAAACAAAGATTGTTATAAGCTAGCTTTACAGCCTGATTTTCCAAAAAAAGGAAAAAAAAATAATCTAAATAAAGATTAATGGAAATAGCTTCTCTGATTACACCACTACTTTATGCTTTTTTGGGTAACTCTAAATAGATAAGGAAATATGAGTTTCAATCTGTGCCTGGTGCCCCAGAGTAATTGAAACTCCTCTCTGTTGCAGAAGTGCTGGCTAGAACCACTGTAAAGCAGTAAAACGTTTGTCAGATATTCTGTTTTTATCTGTCAAAGTTTATTCTCCCAATTCATACAATCTTAATGTAATTTCTGTGAGTATTTTAGAGGATGCAATTAATCCTTTCATTGCAGAAGTATGACATGGAAGGCTAGAAGCTTAGCACTTTCAGGGCTTTCATATTGGTAAGTTGCAATTTGATTCCTATAGTTTTACATTGTTTTGTACAAAGTTGAGACATTTGTGATTGCACAAGGATGCTGGTTTCCCAATGGCTGACTCTGACCACTACATACAAAGAGAAGGTTTCTTTGTTTTTCAGTTTAGCTGAGTTAATGTAGCGTCCCTGAAAGGCTCAGCTTCCTTCTGCAAGCTTTTGAACTGCCAGTCTTAGGGAGTGATGAAGTTCCCTGTTTATACTGATAGGTGACATAGCTGTCTTTAATAAAAAAAAAAGACCAGTTTATCCCCATCTCTACTCTGGCAGCTCTTGATATGCTCTGGGTAGACACTCATATTGTTAGCTTGGGCTCCCCCATTACCTCCTCAGTGTTCTCATCCTATGATTGAATCTTTTCCTGTGCATCTTTTTTAACGTGTTGAACAAGATCAGGAAATAATTTGCAAAAGAACAGATCTAGTTTAGTGCAGTAGGGGAGAAATACAAGACTGTTCATGTAGATGCTTGATGAGATGGAGGAAAATGATGATGCTCACTTTCACCAAATCTTTCAGACTTGGAGTATAGATTCAGATAGGAACATAGTTCTTAGGAAAAACTGTCTTAGCACCCTTGTGGAGCAGTGGGAAGACTACACAGTGATACCCAGGTGACTGCCAAACAATCTAGAGTGAATATGGGAATCAGTGTCATTGGATTAGCACCTTGTTTCTATGGGACAGCCTACCAATACTATGACGAGGGTAAACCAGCCTAGGCTAGGCAGAGCATGAAGATAACTTGTTCATATAGTCTCTGGTCTCATTCCAGGCTCTGCAAGTGGCTTCACACCATGTCTTATGGGGCTGTCTTCCAGCGCTCAGCCTCTGGAGAGAACCGAGCCCTATGTTAGCTCCCTGTGCAGGGCACTTGGTCTTCAGTGGGAATATGTAATCAGGCAGGTTGCTCTGTGATCAGGAGCTGTGGACTTGTAAATAGCTCAAACCGCTTTCCTGAAGATGGGTGGTGGTGACTTCTGTTCTTTGAAAGAATCAATTAGATGTTATTCTTTTTTAAAAGGTGATTCTACCCACTGCCCAGTAGTTTAATGAGGAAGACAGTGTTCAGAGCTTACTCAGGCAGGAGGGCCTCCAGCTTACAGGAGAGCTTCTTTTCTCCCCTCTTGTGAGATCTGCTGCCTGTAAGGAGGAATATGAAACTGTGAGAGAGTATGAGTGCAAGGGGGGGATTGAATCTGTCAGCTTGTGACTAAGGAATTCACCAGGAATCAGGGTCTAGTCCCAGTTACAAGCAGTTCCCAGGCAAACTGTGAGAGCACCTGGCCAGGGAGATAGGTTTATTTCGGTTTCTCCTTTTTTATCTTCTGGTCTAATGAGTTCTGAATTACTGTCTGTACTTGAGCAGGCTTCAACAGTGTGTGCATTGCTCTGTGTTTTGAAAAGGTGCGACCTTATTTCTGATTGCTGTTGGGCAGAACTGAGACCATCTGGCAAGTCAAGAGGCTTTGGTGGAAAAGCACTGAATTTCTGCAGCCTTATCCAGGCTTAGCATAGGTGCTGGGCAGAACTCAAGGAGAAGGATATGTGGTAAAATGAAAGGATTCCTCTAAAATTAGAGATTGTCAGGCTTTTATGTCAGTTTCACACTAAGGTACCTACCTTCTTCCTAAATTATGTTTTAAAATGCCTGTGTCTTTCAGTAGATGTAATCCTTGGGTGCCTGTGCATTTTTATAAATAAAACTGGACTGTTACTCAGACTGCTCGTATCTACTGCTTTGATTTAGCTTAGTTGCCTTTAAACATGCCTAAGACATAAAATACCTTTGAAAAGACTTTTTTTTTTTGCTAAGCCTTGAGTAACATAGTACTGGAAGGGTTGTCTCATGTCAAAATAAAATGTGTAACAAATGAGAGACGATGACAGTGCAGTCACCGAACTGTGGCTGTCAGAAGCCTGAGAGAAGCAGATGTTCCATTGTTGTACAGGACAGCATGTAAAAGTTGCTCCACTGGTGCTTAAGGATAAATTTTAATGCATATTTTGCAGTGTCTGAACTAATTTGAGCCTCTATAGAACTGAAATGTGCAAAATAAGTTAGTATGAGACTGCTTTACTCTGAATGAGGTGCTATGACATATCTCACAAATAGAACATGAAGGTTTCATTTTGCTGGCAACAGGAGATCTGAGTAGTGCAAAGGCCTTGGAGAACTGTGTGATAACCACTGGAGGATCTCTGGTCAGAGAGGACCAATGTGCTGATTCATGCCCTGGCACTCAGAACGATTGTGCTGTTTGTTGGGAATCACTTCATTGTATCAATGGGACTGAGGTGGAAGACGTCTAGGAATTCATTCTGGCTCTTCATTAGACTTCATGTCTCCTGGCTGTATTTTACACTGCAGTGTTTTTCTGCTGCCAGAGAAGGTTTGAAAGAACCATGCAGCGATGTTCCCTGCCAGGATTGAGCCTGATAGCAGATTGCTGGTGGGCTTCTATCCCATCTCCTCAAACACAGATGACCTTCAGTTCCCCTTTCTTTACTAATTCCAGTCTAGTTAATGGTTGCTACTGGAGGTTAATTAAAAAGGTGGAAAGATGCCCAGAGAATGGGAAGAATGTAGTCCCGGTGAATAAGTCATGGGACAGGAAGCATGAGAAGTCCTGGGTTCCAGCACCAGCTCTTCTACAGATCCTGTGTACGTTTGCCATGTGTCCTTTTGCTTGAGTGTGAAATAGAGCTAAACAGTTTGTCTCTGCTTTGGAGAATTTTACATTAGTGGGCGAAAATGTCCATGTCTGTGCTAGGGAAGTCTTGTATTGTGGGATTGTCTCATTTCAGATATAAGCTCGGAAAATCCATCAGAAAATCTTCTGTGTTCAGGAGAAAGTAGTTGGGAATGAGTAGCAGAATTTCAGAAGCAGTGAAGCTGTAACAATATTACAGTGCTGTAGTGTTCTAGTTCCTCAATCACTGTAGAAAAGAGGACCTAATTTTGAAATTTGCCAGGGGTTGTCAGACAGCAGCAACAAACGAAAACATTATTGCAATTAGGTGGAGGTAGCATTATTAAAAGTAATGAACAATATGATTGTACAGCTAGTATTTATGCATTTATCCCAAGTTGCCTCTTTTTTGCTGAAGGGATGTAAAGGAAGCTGTCATGGCTCAGCAGCTAGTTAGAAAGGTGCTTTCCAGAGAATTTAGTCTTGTAGTAGAAACAAAATCCACGTGTAGCACCCACTGTGCCAGAGGATGAGTTCCAAGCCAGTCTGCTATATTGTGTTCCAGCAGCACTTTTAATGGACAACTGTCATAGTTGTGCTAGGAAAGGGTTCCATCTCTGCTCCTATATCTGTATGTGTGTGTGTGTATATATATATACACATATATATGTAGATATATTTTAGTAAGCTCATCTTCTGTTTATTTAACCACAAAGTTAGGTAGCATTTTTGCTTTTTTTCCCCTCACTGTCAATTGTAGGTACCCTTGCTTATATGTGCTGTTCAGTTGGAGATGCATAGTTTTTGTTGTATAGTTTCAGTTTAGCTTTAAAATATTGTATACTCCAGTTACCTTAAGGAAAGCCACAAAACAGCAACTAAATCCATTTCAAATGCTATGAATTCTGTGATGTGCTCTCCTAATCCCAGATAGGAATGTGTCAGGAGGAAAGGAGTCAACCATGTCTTGTATCTGAGCAATCAAACAACAACAACAAAATAATGTCTCTTCCATTGTCCTTGTGTTCAAGTTAAAGGTTTTCTGGTTGGTAACCTGTAGCAGATGAAGAGCTAAGTATGACAAGGAGAGCAGGCACTTCTTTTTCTGTGGAAGCTGAAGGTGGTGGTGGTTCTCCAGGGTCCAACTTGTGGGAGTGATTGAAATAAAAAATAACCTCCTAAGAGGGGTTGTGATCATGAAACACACTCATTCTGCTGCACAGTGGAAGAACTATCACTGATGATGAGAATACCTGACATCCTAGGACATCTTCAAGCCCCACTGTTTTAATATTCACCCTCCTGGAGCACTTCTGTAACTCTGTGGACGATTTACTGATGTTGCTAAGACAGGAAGAGCTTCTCAAGGTCTTTGCAACTAGCGTTTCCACTTTTGAGGGGCTTTGTCAAGTCCACTCCTGTGACTGCTGGAGTCAAGGAGGAGGTTCTGAAGCTGTGGCACTAATGTATTCCATGCCTTTTAAGTGCTGCTTTTTCTTCCTTTAGCTATGAAGGTTTTCTAATCACTTTTGAAAATGCAAAAATATTTTGAGACTGAAATTGAAGGCCAAAGTGAGGCAACCTCTGAGTACCATATCATGGAGCTTCTATTGATCCCAACCTGTATTGCTGATTTTTTTTTTCCTTTACCCTGGTGTGAAGAATGTAGCTTTCCTGGGGGCAGCTGCAGTTCAGTATTATTTCTTGGCACTCTGTACCTCCAACATGAAAAGGATGTGTGTCAATGTGGGTTTTTTTAGCTTTTCTTTCCCCCCCCCCCCAGCTTTTCTGCCTTCCTAGATTGGAAGGTGGTAACTAAGTTGTTGCTAAGGCAATTTCCATGGTTTTAATACATTTTCCTCTTCTATGGTAAATTCCTGGAAATTCAGTTTGACATCAGAGTGAAGTAACACATTAAAAATTCAGTAGAGGAATAGTACATACAATAAATAAATCGATGTGCTTCTGAATTTCTTATGCAAACACTATGTGACACTATGCAAATTGTGTACTGTATACATCTTTGTGTTCCTGTCTATGCAAGTACTCTTAAGGTACCTGTCCACACAAGTAACCTTATCTATATGCAACATTTGTATATGTGTACTTGTTTTTTGCACAGAAGAAATTCTTCACTGTCTGGAATTTTTGTCCAGATTGTACTTTCATTTTTAATACTCTCATTGGAGATTGTAGAAGAGTGAAATGTAAAGAACTGCTCCAGGAATTTACCTTCAGAAAATGCATTCGGATACAGAAAAATCTTTAATGTCTGTGGATATGTCACAGGAAAAAAGAAAATCTCAGCTGTGAAAGTCTCAAGGCAAGAAGCATGGGTATTAAGGAGGATAATACTGGCCTGCTGTGGAAGATAACTCATCTAGCCAGCTGGAGAATGAAATATAGCCAGTGCCAGTAGTGAGAGGACAGGGGACAGATCTCAGCTAGCAGAACTGTTCTGTTCCAACATGTTCAGCATGTCTGCACCTCCTCCAGTAACACAACACTTGCTTTCTCTGGCTTCCTTCTCAGCTTGTACGATACCCTCCAGGCCAGTCCCTGACCAACACACAGCCGGACTGAACTGGACTGTCAGCTGCAGAAAGTGTCAGTAAAGAGGTCTGATTCTGTGAGCAGACAGCAGCGATTATGATGTTGCAGAAGGTGATTCAAATGTGCCCCATGCTAAATCTCTATACTCATATATCTACTTACATTTACAAATCACTAGCAATAAAACCCCAAAATGTAGGTTGACAAAAAATCAGATGGCTGATGTTTTTGCAGAGGTGATGTATGACCTGACCTATATATGTCGTGTATTGCTTACACCAGCATGATGACTGATGTCGGTGGTACGGTCAGGAAGGGTTAATGTTACCCTTTGGCATTGGGTTTATTCTTGTATCTCACATAAAGCCCTTTTAGAGAGTTTCAGTGAGACTTAGCAGCGCATAAGACCTGCCAAGAGTTTTTGTTCTGGAGGAGTACGGGTTGGCAGGATCAGCCCTAACACGTTAAGTGCTGTTTATGATATTATTATTGCTTTGTGAATTCATTTCCCACAGAGACAGACTGGAGATGCAATGTTCAGATTCAAACTTCCTCTGTGCTCTGGGGTGTCAGCTCCATGTTTCAGATTTGGGCCCATTTCAAGCGTCTAGTTGTTAACAGCTATACCCAGCATTGTGTTTATAGGCTATACTGTAAACTGTACAAGGAATGCAAACAGTTGATTTTCGTGAAAAGCTTAGGAAGATGTTATTCTCAAGAATAAAGAGAACATAATCACCCTTCATAGGTAAGATATGTTATTTACACTATGGGGATTCATGTCAGTACATTTTAAGTAAGTTGCTTGGCTGAACTTGTTATCTAGCTGCCAAGAACGGAAGTGAGAGAGAAGAGCCAGTGAGAATTATTGGACTCTACACTCCAAACTTACATCATGTAAACATTTATAAAATGACTTTTATTTTCAGCATTGACCATCCTGGTGGGGGCCTCTTTGTTGCTTTATTGCTGGCAGACTGCTTTTGATGGTACTTTTTGGCTTATCTGTGAGGAAGCAGCAATCCAGCAGACCTGGAACTACATGATATTTGCAGCATGCACAATTAAAACCTCTAGTCATTCTTTTTTCCCTCCAGGTTCTCAGCAACAGCCAGCTGCTTGGCTTTAAGCATTTCCTTATGCCCCTGCTGTTAGTGCTGACTTGCAGTGACCAATGGTCCCACCCTGCTTTCTCAGCATATAGTGGTGAACTCAGTAATCATGGATGAGAGAAAGTGACCAACTTTTCCATTTCTCTTCAGTCTTGCACTTAGAATTTATACACTTTTTTTTTAAAGTATCTAGTTTTCAATTGCAGAGTGGTAACAAACATAACAATTTGAGTATACCTGGCAACATCTACCTTTGGACAACGAGTAGACTCCAGCTTTCCAGCTGTTGTCAGTAGTGCTTTGCTCTTTTGTAGTGTCAAGATATGCGCCTCCAAAATCAGATAAGTTCATGTTAAGGGTGAAATTCATAATTAAGAGAAGTTCTATGTATTTTAGACACATGTTGTTCATGAAACAATGCAGAACAATATGCAGCAACAGGAAAGATGGGAATTTCAGGTTTCTTCCCTCTCGCAGATTTCTGATGATGCTACAAGTATCTGACCCAGTGCAATTAAGTGGGTGAACTCCATAAATTTTTCTTACCATTTGTTGCAGTTCATCGGTATTGTAGCATTTAGGCTGTAGACACAGCTCAGTTTATACACAAGTTTTGTTTGTTGCTGTTGTTTTCAGAGCCCCTTAATGCTCCTCGCTGACCCTTTTATAAGCTATAGCTTTTACTCACACTCCATAAGTCAGGGAGCCTTTAGTAAAAGAGCCTATAAAAAAATAATAAAATAAATCTGGGACCTCTTCCAGGGAAAGGCATGTATAATAGAGAATTCTGGCAGTTTTTCATCTGGCACTAATTTATTATTTCAAGCTGGCTTGCTCTTTAGACTATAATAAACAGTATTTTACATCTAACAAATCACTTTTAATATCCCTGACCTTGACAATGTGTATCTACTATGGGTTTAAAAGAAAAAACTCTAACCAGAAAAACATTGGGTCACAAACTGATGTAATCAGTGCTTTAAGTTTCAGTGTTCCTAGCGAAATTAAAGGTATACGGAAGAATAGATGGTTTTAATAGAGGCATCTACTATCTCAAGCTATGCCATATATGCTAGGTTTTGAAGAGCACAGTTCTTGTGTTCAGTCTGAAAGAACTTAAGTGATTTAATAATGGAAGAAGATACTAGATTCAATGAAGCAAAGGCAGAGTTTTGCTGAAGTCAGGAGGCAACTGTTTGTGCACCCTTAAAAATTCAACCAAATATTTTATCAACACAATCAGTGTTTAATGGATGGTGTTCATTCTTATGTACCTTTTATCTCAAGGGAAAAAATATTGATCTTTATTAGAAAGCACGTGACAGCTCCCATAAGACAGCAACGTCAGAAGGTTCTCCATGGTTACTGTGATATGCCATCTTTTTCTTTCAAGAGCAGTAGTAGCTAGGGAGTTGTTCACAGTGTCCCTGAACGGGTGAAAAGATAAGAAGTTGAAATACATCTTGATTTCAGTGCAGCAGAAGACTTCTTGCTTCATGATCCAAACAACAGGACAACAGGTCAATTCTTTCCATTTCTTCTCTACTATTACAAAGTGTGCACATGGAATCACAGAATTGTAGGGGTTGGAAGGGACCTTCGGAGATCATTGAGTCCAACCCCCCTGCCAGGGCAGGCTCCATAGACCAGGTTGCACAGGTAGGCAGCCAGGCAGGTCTTGAACATCTCCAGAGAAGGAGGCTCCACAACCTCAATGGGCAGCCTGTGCCAGTGCTCCATCACCTGCACTGTGGAGAAGTTAAGGTTTTGAGTTTATTGAAACTGGCCGCTAGGCAAAAGTTTTTCATCCTTTTTCCAGCTTATTTCATCTGTATTTTAAGCTGCAAAACAGAGGAAAGGTGAACACAGGTAGATGCTTTGTGTGATTTAGAAGCAATTGCTGTATGTGTGCACACCTACACAGAGCCATATGTAAAATGTGTCAGTTTACAACATGATTTATCTTAATCACTTTATCGATAAAAGAAACCTTGAAGCCTGAGCTTGTTATGAACATCCAAGTAGTGAAGAAATGGCTGCTTACTTGTGTAATACTATTAGCAGACATGCTCCCAGGAATGCCAACCCACAGTTTCTCTTAATAGCCTGCACGTGACTTCAAAGCTAGCTGAAATTAAGCTTATTAGTTCTACTCATGTTGTCATTACTCAGACACCTGTTCAATGTAGTCCTTGCAGTCTTCTCTCTCTCTCTCTCTCTTTTTTTTTTTTTTTTCCCTTTTCTCCTCCTTCACCCATTATTTAAGGTGAGGCTTGGCTCTGCTGTGAATTCTTTTCATTTGAAAAGTTAGGAATTGCTAGTTTTGTTTCTGTCCTGCGCTGATGGTATTTTTTAAGAGCATGAAGATGGGAAGTGATTCTCAAAACAGGTGATAAATGCTTATTGCAGAATATTACACAGCTCCTTCTATGATTTTAATATTTTAGTGATTAGAGTAGTTTGGTATTGCTTTTCTTCACCATTACCTTCCAACATCTTCCAAGTGTATTTTGTGAACATATCTGCACATACATGTTTTCAAGGAATTTTATATAAATCATGAATGTCATTAGAAGACGTTCCTGGTTAATTAATATGGAGTTTCTATAGGGCTTTATAACAGCTTAAATTTAAGGTTGTCTGGATGTACTATTCTGAGATTTCTGAGAATGTGGGAAGAAATGTTGTGATGGTTTATATTAGCTTTCCAATTATGCTTTCCAATTATGAACTGCCTTCTACGTACCCTGTGTAACTGGGAGGATTTAGCTGACCTTTCCAAGCTCTGATCATTGGAGCCCCAAGAAGTTTTGCTTCAGTAATTCTTCTATCAGAGATGTGTGTACAATGCTCGAAGAATGTAAGGAACAATCCATGATGTTTTTATGGGAATGCTGGATAAATCCTGCATCTCATTCATACACATGCTCCCTTTAAAACCAAGACATTCATTATGTGATCTGAAATTGGTTGAATGTATACAAAATGTTGTGTAAACTTACAGTGCTGAATAAAGGAATTTGAGTAATTATAAAATATGCAGACATCCAGTTGTGTTGTGCAGCTCCAGTCTAGTCACCAAAGCAAAGAAATTAGCTTTCTGTCTCAGCTGCTGAGTTGAAGTTAGTGAAACACTTGTAGTATGTGAATGCAAAATCACAAAAATAGCTTTTTAAGGGAACAGTTTAGCTACAAATGTGCCAGATGTTCAGACTAAAATACCAGTTATCCAGTTTTCTTGTGAAAAATTAATCTTGTCTTATACTTCAACCATGCTGTGTTATATGAAGTTATACTGGAGTACAGCTTGAAGGGATAGATCATGCTGTGTTGTCACTAATACAGAGGAGTGGCTTATGTTTGTATAGAGAAACACATTTTCAGATTTGTTGCCAGGAAAAGATTTGTGCATTTTAGTGTCAATGAGAAGGTGTACAAGCCATACTTGTTGAAGAACATATGTTGAAGAAGAATTTGATGTTGACCAGAGCCAATGCCATAGTATCTTTCCTCAAAGTACTGCGTACCTATTAATTAACATTTGTAAAGTGCTTTGAGGTGCTGGATGAACGAAGTAGCGAAGAGTACAAAGATGTTGCTATGATTAATTAGTTATCACATTGAGCATGTGAAGTGCTGGATGAGAATGTTGCAGACTATTATTTATTAATTGTTGCTCTTGCCTGTGGCCTACTTTGTTCCATCCCTTACCTACTGTGTTACTGCCCTTATTAATCACATTCTTTGGGCTGGAAGGGAATGCTTTGACCTGTGTGGCGAAGGCCAGAGACTTTCATCAAGTGATACCTGCAGGAAACCATTATCTTCTAGTTAGGTACCAAAACATCTAACCTTGATGTAAAGACTTCAGCACCATATTCTTAACAACTCTGGCTAATCACTTGCACTATTAAAAATACGTTTCTGCTTCCTTTGTGTCCTGTTATGCCTTTATCTGTAAAGGCTATCATTTTTTATTTTCCTAATGTGGGAAATTGAATAGCTGAGCTGAGTGTCTGTACACTGCATATGCTGATGGTCTGATAGCACTGATGGCCTTTGCTGGCTTAGGTCCTGGCAGTGACCTGGTTGCAGTAGTAGTGGAGCCTGTGTGGGCTGCTGCTTGACATGGAGAGAAAGCTATCCAGGTAGGCAACAGTGTTGATTCAGCAAGGCCATTTCCGTTTCCCAAAATGCTTTCTTTAAAACTACCATATTACTGTGATATCTGCTGCTGCTTTGCAAGATTTCTGTGTAGACATTCCCTGTGGATTGATTCTTTCCTAATAATTTCTTCTATAAGTATACTGAGGTTCATAAAAGTCTGATTAAAAGGTGGATTTTCCAGAGCTCAAATTATTTTTTTTTTCTCCTGAACTCTGTCAAATCTGCTTTGAAGCATGGGCATACAACTCAGAATGCTACGTTTTGTCACCATGTTAATACCCCTACTAATATTCTTCAATTTGTATGTGTAAGGAGTACTCATTCTTTACTGTTGCATTTTCATTTTATGTACAGATGGAGGTGTGGATTTTCTTGCCCATAAATTCCAAAGTGTATTTAAAGTGATTTAAACAATGTTATAATAATTAATGCTACATAATGGGAAAAGCTGAAAAACATACTGAGCTTTGAGAACTGAAGACTCAGATTCATGGTTGTGATAATTTTTTTAGAGATAATGCATTGGTTTTCAGTGCTGTGGTATATCAGTGTGTCCTGATGAGTATTCACCAGAGCTGAACGGGGAAAAGTGCCAGATATTAGGGGCTGGAGCAAGAATCTGAGCTGAACTACTGTGGGTATGGAGAAGAGAGTACGAGAGTCCAGAGAAGTGATAAAACCAGTGTGGAAAAGCAACATAGGAAATATTTTCGTATAACTGTAGTGTCTAGTTGAAATACAAGAAACATTTTCTGTTTTTCCAAATGACTCCCCCTGTATATGCAACTGGACATCAAGGGAGCAGTAGTCTACTCTGTGCACATGAGATTGGATCTCATTGCTAAGAACAGGAAACATGTTCATTGAAATATGGCCCATTCCCATGACCCTTGATCTCCACAATAGGAAACTACTCAGTAGCTCAGTTCACCATGGGTTTTTGGCTTTTCGGGACACAGATTATGGATGGGAAAGCTCAGTCTGTGCTCCCATTAGGCCTGTAGTTTTCTAAAACAAGCTTTGGCAGAAACCAAATCCAGAGTGTAGCTTGGTGTTATTAGGGCTGTGAAGCAAACCTTGTTACTTGTTTTGTCCAGAGTCACTGGGAACTGAGTGTTCACTCCATTTCACTCCTACTTATTTCTGTGGTCTGAAGAACAAAATAGAAAACGTACATACCGCTTAGGATGATTCAATAAATAAACAGGGCTGAAAAAGTGATTTTGTCACTATCCCTTCTCCAGGATATAATCAGCTGTCCCCGAAACCTCTAGCCAAACACTTCTGTAACTGGTCTCCGAAGACCTTCATTGCCCTCAGGTTTCTCTGCTCTCCTGCTGTTCTCTGTATGGAAGAGCTTCTCCTGATTTGCAATATCCCCTGATAACACTTCTTTTTTGAGCTAAAACTTTTTATGCTGCTGAAATTTCCTTACCTAGTACTTGGTTTGCTCTTATTTTGACTTCATGTTGTTCCTTCCCCATTGTCCCCCTTCTTTCCTTTCCTCTCCCTTGCATGGATCTCAAATTCTAGCTCCTTGAGTACTGTGGTTTAATGAAATATGAATTTGTACTATTTGAAATGAATATATTTTGATTCTTGAAGTCATAAGAAAAACAAAAATGCCAGTAGTTCATAATCAAGAACAGGAAGTAGATGTTTCTATCTTTATTGATTCCCTCCAATCTAAATCTTATGGAGAAATAAAGGAAGGAGTCCAGGTTCTTTTGTCTCATGAGCAACTGTTTGATGGACAGCCATGATGGAGGCAGACTGCATTTTGTTTTGCAGCTTTGAGAGCAAGTAAAGAAGTAAAGAAACCAAAAATGTAAAACAACACTCTATTAAGGGTGAAGTTAATCAAAAGAAAGCGTTGCTGGAATGTGAAGCTTTTTGTGAGAATGTGACCAGTGAGATGGTTCCTTTTAGACTGACTCAGACCACAGAAATAATTTCTTTTTTTCTAATGTAAGCGTTAAAACATTGCAAACTAAGTTTCATCACAGTTGACTAGAAGCTGATCAGCTGCTTCTTCTGTCTGACTTGTTTGGTGGGATTGGAAAGGAGCAAGCGGTATTTATCTTTGTCTCAGTATTGCGCCACTGGGCCTCACTGTCACTTGCCAGTTGTCCAAGGCAAAGTGCAGCTGATATTCAGAGAGGACCAGGTGCCTGCTCTGGTCTCTATCTGGTGCCATGAACCAAGTTTGGGGGACTGCAGCACACCTTGCCTTGTTTGAGCTTTCAACCCTCTGCCACTGAGGGTAGGCATCCACTGCCTGGTGGTTTCTTAACCCACACTTTGACCATCTAAAAATACCTTAAGAAAGCTTAGTTTGACTGAGAAGTATAATTGGTGTCTGATTGTCCTCTACTGATATTTATTTCCTTTGATAAATGTAGCCCTTTTTGTGCGACATGTGTGCACACTCAAGATTGACAAACTTATAGGACTAAGACCTTTCTGCAAGGACACCAGTAAGTATGCTTTTCTTTAGAAATGGACTGAAGATCATCAAATCTAGAACTTTTTTTTCCTTCTCTGATTTGAAGGCTTTTTCGAAGTTGGATTGCTCAGATCATTACAAGTGTTCTTTTGATTATCAGCTGACATTATTCCATGCCAGCTTATATTAATTTGTCAATGAGCAAAAACTGTTTGTGTTTAAATGGATTTTTCTTCTTTAGTGCTTATTCATGCAGCTGTGCTCATAAACAGTGATCTTGAGCTCATCCCTTCTTGACTTCTGCTAACCAGTCCAGCTCTTGTAGTTTCCTTTCCATTAAGCTTTCTCTTTGCTCCTTTCACTGTAGTGACCTTCTTTGCACAGACATACCTTTTCAAAGGATACATAAAACAGGAGAGACTGGATTATTTATTTATTTATTTATTAAAAGCATGATACTGATGTTTTCCTAACTGCTGGAGAAGTCTTTTGGGATCTGTTCTGGAAATACAGTTGCCTTCAATTTTGGCACTGAGTCATTGCTTCATAACAGGCCAGCTCCTAATTTATTTTATTTCAAAGTGACAAACTTCTTATGTACTGCAGGTTTTTTTTCAAGACTTCTTTTTTACTTCTTTTTTTTTTCTTTTTTCTTTTTCAAGCCTTCTATGACTTTCAGACACAAAAACTTTTGTGTAGCTATTCTGTGATTGTTGAGGAAGTAAGACAAACAAACAGTAAAAGAGCATTCCAGCACTCAAAGAAGACGTATTTGAGGCATGAATACCACGTTACTAATTCTGCTATGTGTTCCTAGAAGTGACCAGAATACATTCTGATGATGTTTCACGTGTGTGGTCATGGCACTGAGCTTGCCAGAATTCAAGAAGCATCTGGATAATGACCAGGGATTTGGTCTGATTTTTGCGTGCTCCTCTGTAGAGTTAGGAGTTGGGCTCAGTGCTCCTTATGGGTACCTTCAAACTTGGGATATTCTATGTGACAGGTAATTAATACACCACACTGAGTATTTTAAAAATATTCTTGATGTTTTTGTTTGTTTGTAAATTACTATGGACTTTCAAGTATGCTGCTCTTTGTAGACAAAAAAATAATTGCCTAACCTACACGTTTTAGACAAACTATGCCTGTGCCTTGAGAGTGTATAAATAGAATGGAAGTCAGTACAGAGTACAGACTTATATGGAGAGTATCGTTAGACTGAATATGAGACATGAGATGAAGGGGAGTAGTAGAAAAGTTTCACTGGCACTTACTTGAGACCATTACTCCCTTGACTTCACCATTTCTGAGACTGTGTGGCCCTCCCTAGCTCATGCTGATAAAGTGGTCACCATCCCATAGTATCTGGTAATTACTGTGTCTACACCTGGTATTATAAATGCAGACAGAGAGAAGAAGAGAAAAAACATTGTGCTAGAAAAATTAAATAATGACAGAATTAATTAGTTGCAATTGATGAGTTTGATCATGCCTAAAAACACCTTTAATTCCTTAAAAGCTATTGTACAAACAGATGTAAAAGCTCAACCTGTGGAAATGGAGAAAATTCTTGGATTGCCTCACCATTGCATATATCTTCAAAAGCTATTTCTAATCTTGCACAGGCTGTTAATGTGGAGATAGTAGCAGTTATGAAACCTGGGCCAGATTCCAGATATGTTGTATCAAAGTGTAGAATGAAGAGGAAATCAATAGTCACTCCTCAAGGAAAGCTACGCCAGAACTGTTTGGTATGGTCTAGATTAATCAAAACCGTAACAGCTTTTTTTCATTAGTAGAACATTAACAAGTAAACAACATTCTTGTTTTGTTATTTAGCTACAGTAACCTTTTTCAACAGCTAGGCCCAATGATAAGTCTGGATTTTCTCTGTTTACAGAAAACTGGTACATCAGCAGATAACAGTACAACTCAGTATTTATGGAGTGCTGGCTTTCTGGAAACGGAGGAAACTGGAAGTTATTACTAGAGTAGTTCATTAAAATGTAAACAGGAGTGAGAGACAGCACTGACAATGTTTGTTTTTGCTGTTGTCTGATTATACAGCCATGGCATGGCTGTAGTGTGAAAGTGGGAGCTGGCCTGGGGAGAAGTTTTTCTGCTGACCCCTGAAAAGAAGTAAATAGCATCAGCATGAGACACCTCTGATTCATGATGGTGGCACAGTGATGTCCACATGTGATATAACATCCTAACATCAGCTGGAGCAGGACCTGTTTTGTTACTGGCAGATATCTGTAATTAAACTACAGCTATTCTGTTCTGTTCTTGTGGCATCTGCAGCAATCTTTTAAAGAACCTACAGTGGAGAGGCTGCACAATGTTGCTGTGCTTTAATTGATCAATACATGTTACTTTTTGAATACCTAGTAGAAATGCTGTTAACAGGCCTAACTAATTTGCTAGAAGGTAACAAACTACTTGGGGGAAAAGAAAACAAACCTATTCTTGTTCTACAGACCTTATAAGCTCGATGAGTGAGAGAGATCTGCATAATTAGAATGTGAGCCATATGCATTTTAGCTGTTGTCTTTAAATGTAACTTCCTCCTTTGAGTTGTGTTGCTTAAGGCTTTGTGCGAAAGGATTTGAGCAGAAGATGGCAGAACAGAGCAGATAAGCAAGAGGGGAAAATAAAAATCTTCATAGCATAAAGGGACAGAATAGAAGTGACAAGGTAAAGACTGTGAAATGTCTGCAGTTGATATGGTTGATCCCAGAGTTTTTGTGTTCTTCAGCAGCACTGTGATGTCTAGCATTCTGTATTGAAATATAAGATACCTGAAGTTTACCTTCTTTCAAATAAATCAAATGACAGTTTCAGCTTCCTTTATATCAAAGCAGAGCTCCTGTCAACTTGTATGAGAATTTCAAAAGCCCTGTGGTACTTCCCATTTGTGGCAGGGTTTGTCCTAGTGTGAGGGGCCAGCAGGTCATACAGCAAACTTCTGAGTGCTCCTGGGAAACAGGGAGGTGTTACTCCAGATTCCAGAACTTGTAGTATTTCTATGGTATGCTTTGTACAAAGCTTTGAAAGTGTTTTTGGATGAAAAGAACTATACAAGTGCAAAAGATTAATAATTAAGATCGTGTTGATTTGCAGTAATTGTGCATAATGCTGTGCACTGCAGGAATCACAATTATTGCAGGATGGGCAATCCTACTGACATACATAAAAAAAAAAAACAATTTCATGAATCACAATGACTTTGGGCTTATTTAACCTATCATGAGAACTCAACAGGGCTCAGACCATTCCTCAACTGTGTGGCTGTCACTGAACATGCTAATGAAGTGCTGTTAGACCACTCTATGCTATGTTTCAAGAGTGGATCGTAAAACACATTAGGGATAAATAACTGGAAAAATCCGTTTTCTACTGATGATGTAAAATAAGCCAAGAGATGGTTTAAAGCAACAGATGAGCTGTATTTACACTTGCTGTACTCTATATCATGGATAACTGTTAAGTCCTGAAGGCATTGTTATTATGTTTCTTTTATGCATGGGAACTCCACAAAATTAAAGATACCAAGGTCCATACTGTTATGCATTTTGCCCCATTGAATTACCTAGGCTGCTCATGTGCATCAGACTGAGTGGGGATGGATTAAGTATAAGGTGAATGAATGAAATCATTCTCGTTTCTGCCTAACTGGTTTTGTTTTATTTTGTGAAAGAGAACAACCATTTTTATACAGCTGTGAGGGAATAAGCAGTGCTGAAGAACCTGCTTAACCTCAGGGTATGCTCACAGCTTGATTGGGGCTCGTGCGGATACCTTCAGATCTGTTTCAGGATCAAAGCAAACCTTGTTAACACCAGCACGTTCATGCTGAAATGAGGGAGGGACAACTGAAAGTTGCCAAGAGAGAAAATCTGAATTCTGCTAGTTCTGAATCTTAAATGTAGGTGGGAGATGGTAGATAAGCAAAAGGTGTGGTAGAAGTCAAGTGAGTCCTCCTACTCCTGTAATACAGTGAAAGAAATCATCTGTCATGTACTCTGGATGCCTGTGGTGCCAGATAATATAGGGTGGAGTTAGCTCTTCCTCTTTGTATCTTTTTTTTCCTTCTTCAGCTCTCTTGCCTTTGATTTTGACTTCTTTGCATCTTCCCCACTGCTGATGCCTGAATTCTTCTGAAACTTCCTGTGTATGACAGCAAAAAGACCTCTGTTTTTGTCTCTTTTTCAGAGACATAAATCAATTTTTGCTTGCTCACCAAGCTGAACAGTTATATATACATGTATATACAATTATAACTATTATATTATACATATAATATATATTATATGAAAATCAGATATACATGAAATAAAGATCCTGTAAATCTCTAAATGACAGAATTTTTTTTTTTAAGTTTGTTTTCATCTATCTGCCCAGCTGATAAAGAGTTGCTTTAGATTACAAGTGTTTCATTCCTGTTCTGCTTGAGATGATTGTAAGCAACATCATCTAAGCAAGCACCGAGCTGCTTTCGCTGGGATGTGATCTGGGATCTCTTGTTTGCTCACAATCTGTCTTTTTGTTGTTGTTCCATTTAGCAGAAAATCTTAAATATCCACTATTCAGCAACTTCAACCTTTTCATCCCATCTTGTCAACAATCAGGTAATAGAGTAATTTTCTCCTTGCTCTCTCATGTTCCAGAAATGCTCTATAGAAGTATTTCATGCAGAGTGGCATTTCATACAGTGTTAACATGAGAGACTGCTGCATCGCTCCCTCCTTGCTCAGTGTATTTTTCTGAATGCCCTAGGGCAAGGTGCTTCCACAAATGTTGGTTCAGATGCCATCAGCCAGGGAAGGGGACTGATCCCACACAACCTGAATAAGTGGTACTGACAGCCGAACTTTGGGCTCTTGGGGGTTGACATTACCACTTCCTCAGGCAGTTTTGTGAATCTGCTCCCTCTCTGCCCCCTGCTAATTCTCTCCAGATGAACCACTTAACAGTTTCGGGATGACTTAAGCAGCATTTCCCAGTAAATGCACCCTCCTCCACTCTACTGCTGACCATGCTCTTTTGTGACATTCTTGTTTCTTCAATGTGTCTTTCCATTCTTTCTTTCTCTCTTTATATTCCCTTTGCCTGTCTAATTTCTTCCCTATGTATGAGTTCTTCTGACTTGCCTGTCCATTCATTCTTCCCACTATGGCTCTGCTCTTTCATTTGAAGTTCCTACTTTCATGGCTCAAGTCGCTAGGACGCAAAGTCTTCAGTGTTGGGCCTAAGCACATGAGATCTCAAAATAAACTCTGTAGTGATAAGAAACATTCTCAGCAGGCCAACTAGCTCTGTTAAGAAGTGTAATTCACCTAAGAAGAGCACTTTCCTGTCGTGACTATCCCGTTCTGCAATTAGCTAGCATTAGATCTGCCTGACTCTGAGTTAGTCATGTAGTGATAGTACTCTCAGTGGCTCTACAGTGTTGTTCTTAGATGTGGGCTCTGTGAGGAAGATTCAGCTTGACATCAAGTTCCCTCTGTTGTCTTCTCCAGCACATTTATGGGAAATATCAGCCAAAAAATGTGTTATGCTAATAAGAAAATGGTGCCATAAAGTCATCTTCCCTTCAACACAGAATGTTCAGATTGCCTAGACTTGCTTGAAAGTGTATTATAGTGAAAAGTGATTCTTGTGCTGTTAAAGCAACAGATGTGAATACACTCAACCATATAGAGGCAAAGACATCTTGTCTAATTGCTTGAGCTAATTCTTCCTAATATCTATCAAGCTTTGGTGCTGAGCTCTTTGAGCCCTTATCAAAGACAGTACTAATGTACCTAAAGAATCTTGTAAGAGTTTGGTGAATTAAGGATGGAGTGAAAATTGTTTGAAAAGACATTATTGTATCCTCCGTGTTTATCTTCTACATGTTCTGAGAAACGTGCAAGTTGCAGCAGCCTGCATCTCATGGTTTTCAGGTGCTGCACGCTTGAGCAATGAGTTATTTAAAGCCATTTGACAATATGGAGTTGGCATAAAAACCATGTGAGGCTTTTCAATTATTTCCTGAATTGTCTTTAAAATGTCCTTTAAAAATTGGGTCTACATTTGAGATTTGGTCAGCAAAGATAAATCATTTCTGTTTTAAACTCACAACTTACTATGAATTTTTGAGGGAAAAAAAAGTGAAGAATCTCTTTGAAAATGTTGTAAATGTTAACGGTAAACAGAACTTCTCTCTGCTAGAAATATTCTGTCCGTTTTGTTACTTAACTCCTGTAGATTGGGATTATTTTTCTTTTATATTTCAACAGAGTTCAAAACACAAGCTATCAGAATACAAACTTGAACTTGATTGACTTTCTTAGTTTTATAGATACCCTAATAATCAATCAATTTTAAAGGAAATAATCAGGCACGAGGTGAGAGTTTTACTGATTAACATAGCCTACTTTTTTCTTTGGTGGTGTTATCTTTGAGTTTCCAAGCTTATTCAGTCATACAGATTTGAAAATTTAAATTCTATTAATTATCAGAATGCTACTAGATATGATGCATTTTACATGGCTTGGCTCCTATGTGGAATTCAGAGGACTGGAATAGTAAAACTCTTATATAAGTAACTATGATTTCAGGGGGAAAATGGGTTTGGGATGCACTTTTCTTCTGGTAACAGTATGCCTGTCCTTTTGATACTTTTCAGGTATACAACGCACAAATCATAGGTTTGACTAAAACAGGTTAAAAAAAGAAAGGTCAGCTTTTAAAGACATGTACAAAATCACAAAAGAGCCCTTAGACTTCATTTGCTGTTTCCTTTTGTTGCACAACTACAATAACGACATGAAATTATTTAGCAGCCTATGATTACTACAAACAATGGAAGGAGATTGTTTATCTGCTTGTTTCTGCAATGAAATGTGAATGCTATGCAGCTGACTACTCTGATGATAATAACCATGAAATCAATTCTTCTTCAGCTTGTTCAAGTATTTTACCGACTAAGTGAAACTTTACTAGTTTAAAATTCCAGCTTTTTTCCAGTTTAAAAATTGTAGATCTCTGAGATTTGTGAACAGTTAATAGTTTTAAATTCAATAGGAGAAAAAATTATGGAAGTAATTTGTATAGTTTTTAGTGATTCCTACAGTTCCTGAAGACTCTGCCTCAGACCCTTTCTCTTCTGTTGATGATGTCTCCAGAAGCCCTGGAGCCCTTCTCTTAGTCTTGCAGCAAGTGCAGGAGCCTCCTGTCAGGGGTGAGAAGATTTGGGTAGGAGCTTTGCTAGTATTGTGTTGTGGAGGGCCAACGTTCATGGGAAACCAGCAGGGAAAGAAAGTCTGCTTTGT
Organism: Odontophorus gujanensis; assembly: GCA_013399175.1. Classification (NCBI taxonomy): domain Eukaryota; kingdom Metazoa; phylum Chordata; class Aves; order Galliformes; family Odontophoridae; genus Odontophorus; species Odontophorus gujanensis. The sequence goes on from VXAB01003641.1 coordinate 803,302, forward strand.
TCACATCCTCAGCATCTCTCACTTCCTTCTTGAAGTGGAACAGGAGGAGATCAGTAACCACACTTGTGTTGATGTTCCCTGTGAGTAGGGCAGTGACAGAAGCCATTCTGAGTGGGACCAATGCTTCCTCTTCCCCATGCTTGTCTCTGTCAATGACCAGAAGCAGATGTTGAGCAAAGAAAGAAAATGCAGACAAACACAGGTGTTACCCTACAGATCCCCTCCAACTTTTTGCAACTTCCACCATTTTCTCCTTCAGAGCTCCTGTAAAATTAATGGTCATGTATTATAGTCTCTATCCCTTTCCATCAGACCTCAGGTGCCCATGAATTCTGATACATATACAATGAAAGCACTAACTGAGCAATCTTCATATATTAGTGACCTCAAATGAGAGAAGCTTAATCTGGTTAACACTCATGGACTTACTCCTGGCATGTTTGTAGTATCCTGCTTTGATCCAGTGACTATAAAGAGGAGAATTTTAGGCATGGACAGAGCCATCAGGCATAATAAAGAGACAAAAAACAGCTAGGTGCTCATTTTTCATTTGCTAAAACTTTCTCTCAATTCTGCTGCTGAAGGAAAGTGAAAATGTAGCGATTCCTCAGAAGGCCAGTGAAGGGGAACAGTGTTAACACCTGGACCTTGAGTTCCTGTAGCTTTTGGGGTATATAGATATGAGGCACGCTGAAGCCCACAAGTGCACAGAGACTTGTAGCTTGTAGATGTGATAATGTTCTGTTTGCTACAATGCAGTTTGCGAGAGGAGTGGCAAAGGGTGGCTTAGTTCCTTCTCATTGTAAGTATGTGCTGCTAAGGGAAGAATGGGAGACAGCATCTCTCTTTCTAAGCCAGTAGACTGTTTCTTGGCTACCTACTTCTAATTCATCATACTTCTAGTTCAGCATTACTTGAGATGGGGAAAAAAACACTACCACCAAAAAGCCTGGTGCCAAGGAGATGGTGTCATGTCTTCTGGTATGCATCTAATTCTATTGCTAGGAACTTTGGTTTTTGTTTCAGATTGTTAATGAAATCAAAGCATACCCTGGGCCTATCCAGGGAGTGGTTTAGTTTGTGTAGCCGAAGAATAATCACAAGACAATTTTCTAAAAACAATAGGAGATGAAAGAGGAAGTTTAAACCACTTCCCAGTTGAGAAAACACTATTCTGCTGATTCACATCTGTGCAGAACGATGTTTTTTCTTTTGTGCACTCACATTGCCAAGATTATATTAATGCATGCAATAGTACACTTCCCAGGTGTAAAGTCCAGTAATCAAACATCAATTCTTTAGCTATAATTATCTCTTCAAATTTCATCTTAGGTTTCAGTTTTAGCTTCCCTTCCTGCCATATCCTTTATAAAAATACACTTATGTTGTTTAAGGATGCTTGTGCAGAAAGAAAAACATATGATGTGCCACAGATTCTGAAAGGGCGCATCAACACAGGCACTGATAATTTTCATAGGTCAGAGAATCACTCTGTGCAGGATGTGAAAGTTTAACAAAAGTTGCCTATTAAGTAAGGTAAACTGAACACTGTCAGCGTGAACAAAACAGAGGGATGTTATGACCTTTGTAAGTTAGCTCTTGAGTCCTTCAAAAACACCGCTGCTGGCCAGCCTTTGCCCTTGTAACCTAATGTGACAGGTCACAAAAAGAGAATTCAAGATATAATGAAGGCAGTACTTTCTCTACAAAATATACTTCATGTAAAAGAGGAACTTCAGATATTTTCACTGTTAGATTTCGTAATACTGAAGATGGTGAGGAAAAAGAATTCATAGACATCTGACTTACCTAAAGAATGTGAGATGATATATAAGCTTTTCTGTAAAATGAATTTGCCACTAAGTATTCAGTGTGTACTGCTTGGGTGGAAATGCAGTCATGTATACTGTGATTTGTCTCAGTTGAAATAAAAAATAAAAATCCTCTTAACTCTTGATTGACTCAAAGCAGGACTAAGTACCTGTTGGATTTTCTGAGTGAACCTTCTCTTTTTGTGCAAAGGCTCTCTTGATCAAATCTCCATGTTTTATGTGCTCACTTAAGTTGGAGTTAAGCCATGGAGCTGCTTTCCTGCTCTTCCATAGCTGCCGGAGCATGAGCTCATAGTAATGGCTGCTGTTTTACACAGGTCCCATAAATAGAACCTTGGATTAATGGAACAGGGCAGTTTCCTGAGTCACTGAACAGGCCTCTGACTGTTCCACAATGCTTTTGTGCGGTGAGAAAGGCCGCCTGCAATATGTTTGACTTGCACCTCATTGTGTGTATGGGCTATCTGCAGCAATGCTGGTTAGAAGATAAAGACTGTGAGTTATCCACTAAGACCTTCATTTGCATGTGTACATAAGACAGCAGTTTTCTTAAAAAGGTAGTTGTGGATTAGTTGAAATAGATTAAAAATTAGAACTTGTTAATGCAAAATCCAGTCTTTTAAAACATGAAATTTTCCTTCTTTTCCCCCCTGTATTGTTATAGCATCAATGGGAATAAGAGGGCTCAGAAATAAAGCAGTGGAAAAATTGAGAATACCAAAATGGTTGATTGGTTTTAACACGTTTACCTGTAGGTAATTTATTTTGTAACTTTAATTAAAGTAAATACTATATTTGAATTGCCAAAATAATAGATAATTTTGCTCATTTTTGACAAGTTCTTGCTATATATATATTTTATATATTTTTTTTTTTTAAAACATGTATTTTAATGTAGCAGTATAATTGAATTTGATACCTATTTGGATAGTCTCATTGAACACCAGAACATCTCAGCAACTTCTGACAATCTACAGAGGCTGAAAGATGGGACTGGAATAGTCCTTTCTAAGAAGCAGATATGAAAGCCATTGTATTGGTTTCTATGGGGACTGAAAACAAAAATATTGGCAAGGAACCTATCAAGGGAGTTTATGGGAAACACTTGATATGATGAAGATGACTTCCTTTCTTTTTCTTCCTTTTTTTTTTTTTTAGTAACTGTGAAAGCTAAACATAAAAATACATTTTTCGTGAGTGAAAAATAAACAGTTTGCATTTACTTCAGGTTACGTTATTTGCCTTAAAAGAGTTTAACAATCGCTGCAGGAACTTGAGAGTTTGTAAAGATGCTTCAGTTTGTAGATGTTTCTTAACATAGCTGTCACTGCTAATATTAATGTTGAGGGTAAACATGAATCGGATTATGCAGCAGAAAATAAGAAGAGTCTTCACTATCTTGCAGTATTTCATTCAGAAAGATTTTTTTTGTTGTTGTTCCTATCAATAGAAATTGCAGTAAATCTTCAAGATGTGTAATATTACCACTCTGGAACATTATACAAGCTTGTAAATTCTTATTCTGGATACTCAGAATAAAAGGCTAGCTGTATTGTTAGTTACTGCTGTGCACTCATCACAAACTATCTGTTTAAATACTGCCAGATCGCACTGTATTGCGACATAAAAAAGAGCCAAATTTAAGGTACAGCTTTTTCAAAACTAAGGTTTGGGAATATTCATTCTCATGGAGTTCTGTAGATGTCAAAGAAGCCAAAATAATTTTTGAGGACTTAGATTCATCCTGACATAGATGTTATTAGCTTGACTCCTGAGAAAGGTCCTGTGCTCCATGCTCTACTATTCCTGAGATTCCTTTACAGATACCGGCTCAGCAGGGAGACAGAGAAAGACAATTTAGAACACCTGAATTCTTCTTTTGCCTCAAAATAGATGGCGGTCTGTGACATACAAGTATGTCACAAATGTTAATGGGAACTTGTAATGCTATAAGAAAGGCTGTAAGAGAGATTCTGGAGAACCAATTGGTTGTTACTGGGTTGCACAGTATAAAAATCGATATAAAAAATAAGAGAGATCAGTCATTACTGACTGTGGCAATTATGAACTCTCTGGAATGGTTAAACATGACTTTCCCAGAGCATACCAAAGAACTGCCTCTGTTCCTAGTTCAAGTAGTGCTTTAGTTTGCAGGACCTTTTGAATGTTTCCAGTATGTGTACATATCTTCTGCATCTGTGTACTTCATAATCCAGGTATCATTTGTCCTTTCTTGACTCAATTTCTGTACAGTGATCAGGGTTGCTGCTGGCCCTTACTGTCTGTTTTCCTCCCCTTACTCCCTGTTTCTCCCAGGGCAAACAAATCTTGTGAAATTTGAGCTGGAAGGTGGGAAGACTTCTAGTGACTCACTTGGTTTCCTTCTGCAGCCAAACTTCAGACAGGTCTCTGGAGTCAAAATCAGCAGTTGTTTGTTCATTCAGGAGGCAGAAAATTCTGCACCTTCTCCTGGGCAAGATGGCTGTTGTGAGTGGGATGTTTTGCTATTTCAAAGAGCGTACTTTTATAACATCTCATCTAACACTAATATTAGCTGACTTGCACTAACCCAACTACTAATTTGAGTGGCATTATGACGGAGTATTTTATGGGAGTCTTTCAGTATGCTATCCTGAAAATAATATCTGAAATGTATTTTATATTTTATTGTTAATGGCACCTTATATTGTCATGCTTGCTGTAAAAGAAGCATTTTTAAAACTAAACAGCAAGATACAATTTTGGCAGTGAAATTCTTTGGGTAGGTGACCTGGAGTAAATAGGATTTTTATCTACTTTTACTAAAATGGCTTGCATGTGTCTTGACCCTTGTGGAGGTCTCCAGACTGAGATCTGGATAGCAGGGCAGTGCAGGCACCTGCCATGAGCTGCCTGTCCCTTCTGTACCTCATACATGCTGAGAATGGCTGCAGGTCAGTGAGGGACTCCCACACCCACTGACACCTCAGAGTAATGGAAGTTATTCAGACTGACTCCAAAGTCTGTAACTGGACTATGGATCTAAACTCAGAGTTGTTCAGTGTTTTATTAAGGAGTCAGTCCTGTCTGAGCCACTGAACTAGAGTAACCTTAGCTTGCTCAGTGTTTATACAGCACCAACACCCCTGGAGACAGCTCTGTGTGTATCTATGAATATCTACTTGTAATAGTACTATCAAGTCCAAAGCTTTGGAGTTTGGATAACAAGATCGTTTTTCTTACCCAACTAGTGAGATACAGTAGTGGATAATCTCTCCTATTATGGCATGGATTCCCATGCTTACTCTTAAAGCTCTTTGGCAATACTGCTCTTAAAAGGCTCTAGCTACCTAATTGGAGTGTCCAATCTGGAGCACTCTCGACTCTTTGATAGAAAGAAAGAGCCTCCTGTGGGAGGTGATTCCAATGGAGAAGAGGCTGCATTGTCCTGCACATATGTCTCTTCTTGTCGTTGGCTTTTAAATTTGTCCGTTTTAGAATGGCTCTTTTTGTAGTGAAAGTAGAGATACAGGAGTTGAGAAGTCTGGGCTTTCATCCTAATGGCTTCCTGTTTGGACAAACCACTTGTGCTCTGTGCATAATTTCATTTTGCTATTTGGTTTTCTGCCTTGTTTTCTCATAAATAGTGTATGTTTATCTCCGAAGGGTACTGCTCGAAGTTTGGCGAAATTTCAGTTCCCCAGGTTAAAGGTCCAATATAATCTTAAAGGATTATATCTGGAAGTTAATGAAGTTTAGAGTTAGACAGGAAAACAAGTTTAAATAAACTTTTTATGTGCATTTTTATATAGTCATTGTAAGCTCTACTGTTTTTAAAAAAGAAATTCTTAATTTTTTTGCCACTGATTTTATCTGAGACTGTGGTAAGTGAGCTGTGGACACCTACGTTTTCATTCTTCTCCTAGTTGTATCTTATAGCTTTCTGAGCTTCTGAGAGCTGCAAACTGAAACTCTAGTTCTCTAGATGGAAGTGTTTTGTGTTCCCATGTGGTCTGGAAACTGTATGAAAACAGAGCAATATCTTAACCTTCCTGGAAGGGACACTCAATAAACACACTGGAAACCCTAATAAAGTTTCTTGTTACGGTCTGGTCTGTGTCTCCATCTCAGACTTTGCTCTCAAATTCTCAGTTCAAGCAGAGTCCCCACTGCCCTTGCATGCACTCTGCCTGGGCCACATTCCTACTCATGGCCACAGTCCTTACGTTTGCAAAAGACCTGAGGGACAATGTATTTAGGGTATGAGAGAGGTCTGCTTTGCAGTGAGATTTCTGTGGATTCTGACACTTAGTGACAGCGGGTCATGCTGCTCAGCTCTGTAGATATGTGTTTGGTGAGGATTCCCTGAATGCCCTGCAAGTGAGAATGGGATTTTTGCCACTGCTTAGGTAATGTGTTGTACCTGCATTCACATCTCAGTTCTTCAGAAAGCACAGATTTCCCTTGACTGAGGGTGCAGAATTATGGAGGAAAACTGTAAAAATGCCAAAGCTTGCCCTAGTCTTGGTTTAGACAAGCTCAGCATATGTTGAATTTCTGGTTTCATCCAGGAGAGGGAGCTGATTTTCTAGGCATCCCAACTGGCAGGCTGTGCTTGGGGGAGGTTTTTCACAGCTGATATCCCGTGTCTGACTGATTATTCACATATGCTGTCCCCAAAGGAGAGTCATCTTGGGAGTTCAAAACCACCCTCTCACAACATTGGTTACCTCCGTTCAGTGCAGTAAATACAATTACATGACAGATTCTTGACAGTGGGTTATTTATTGTTAATGTACTTTACTTAATTTAAATGCTGTTGCATATTGTTTGCTCTCTTCCCTCACTCTTCTGCCTTTTGCCTATTAAGGAATCTTAACAGGATCTGAATGTAATAGTTTCTCCATTGCAGCAAGCCCTGCTCCCTGTCGCATTATGGGTAGGCAGGGCAGCATTAGCAAACTCCTATGCCTGTGGCTAGATGCCTGCCTCGGTTGGTGACCCAGGCACAGGGTGAGATGTGCACAAAGCAGAGTGCCCATGCCAGCCCCTGCAAGCCTAGGAAGTGAGGAAGCACATGCAGAGCCTGGACGAGGGAGTGTGTCTGTGCTGTTGCACCCTGAGCCCCTTTGCACGCTCCTCCCTGACACACTTCTCTTTGACCTGCAGTCACTGCAGGACACTGGCCAGGGGGAATGCAGGTTGGGAAAAGACCCAGACCCTATATGCTGAAGTAAGTTAATGAGTTAGAAGGGAGCCCCAGAGAAAGAAGAGAAAGGGACTGTGGTGTTTTATGGGCACATAGAAGGGGAACGTGCAGGCAATTGTGCAGAATGTCTGTCCACAGCCTGTCCTGGTGAATCTTGGCCCCAGGTACATGTGCACTTCTCAGAACCATGTGACCCAAGAGGTGGGAAAGTTTGAGGCTGCTCCTTGCTGCCTGGACACTTTCTGCTCTGCTGATGGCAGGAACAGGCACACACCTCCATCCTGGGCATCCCTGCCTATGCTGCCAAGTCAGCACTCCTGCACTGCCTTCCCTCCTTCCTTTTTGACTTTCTTTTCTCTTCCTCCCTACTGCATGCTTGCTCACTGTCTCATTTTATGCTGTAGTTGTTAAGCAGAAGACTTTGAAAACCTGCCATGTGTAAATCAGAAAAGTTCAGACTCTAGAAAGAAAATGGGAAGAAGACTAAAGCACTGAGCTTTTCTGTGTTTGGATTACTTGGTGAATTTGATTAATAATAATTAGTTTTAATCTAATCTTGTGATTTTGGGTGCTTGAGATTGGAGAAGGTTTGAACTGGGAAGAATGGCTCTGAAGCACTCTGCTCTCTGCAGAGAGCTCAGTGTCTCTGAAGACATAAACATCTGAGTGCAGAGCAGATGGAATCGTTTTTCTGTTAGTTATTTTAATACACAGGAACATAGGGAAATTAATATGGAAAATTAAAACAAAATCAATTTACCACAAATGTAAAATGAATAGAACATGAAAGTTCAAGAGAGAAGAAAAGAACTTTTAAATCCTTTGAACATTTGTCATGTTATTTCTCAATATTCTGTTGTTAGTAAACAAGTAAAACCAAAGGCAAGAAGAATCCTTCATGGCATGTTATCTAGCAAAAAACTGTGATCCAGTTTAACAAGGAGTAAATAAACAATGTGAGCTTGAGTATCACAGGGTGGTGTGTGAGTACAAAGGTGTACATGAGTTGAATTGATAATATAACCTACCTGCGATGGGAAAATTTTGATTGTTCTTAATGTCTTGAAAGGCTCTGACTTGGGACAGTCAGCTTGAAAACACATCCCACGTCAGTGGAAAGTACTCAGTAATACTTTAATAGTCCTCTTGAAAATTGTATCCATGAAGAATGGTCCTTTAAAACTTGGTAGAGTTAATTGCAGCAAACAGTTTATTGGGCCAATTAGGCCACTTTTTCTGTTAATTATCCATGAAGATTGAGCATTTTGCTGAATTATTTATTTGAAATTATTTGGCGAATAGGACATGCAAGCATATTTCAACCTCAAAAACTATCTGTCATGGCTATTACTTTAGAATTCACTGTTCACACTCTGTAATTAGCTAGATAAGTCATGTGGTTTTGTTTTGCTGTGATTGGATGTCACCCAAATTTACAGTTTTCAAGAAAGTCAGGCATGGAGTGAAGTGAATATATTTTGCCCAAGTGATGGTTCAAATTCAGGAGAGTACCATCCACTTAAACTAGGAAAGCGGAACACAAAAAAAAGCCTACCATGTTTATCATAGCAGCATTTTCTACGTAGTTTTAGATACAGGACATCTGATGGCCACCGCTGTAGGTATCCATTGTTTTTCAGACCATAACTGTTTCTTCCTACATTATAAAGTTGTACTCTGCAAAGCTTTTATCACATGTATCTGTTTTGTAAAACTGACGTTATCCTGTGTAATGCATCCCAGGTTACAATGCAGTTTGTGGTAGGTGTTCTTTATTTTAGAGCTTACTTACTTTCAAGTAAGGAAGAGTAGTGGGAAGTATATGTTGTGAGAGAGTGAGTGCAGGGGCTGTCTACTTCTGGAAGAGTGTGACTACCACTGTCAGAATAAGACTGCTGTTGGCACATAGTGCTGATTGGTTAGAGCAGGCACCAGAGCCTGGCAATGATTTGTCTGTGCAGTTATCCCCCACACTGCCACGGGGTTGAAAATCTGCGCCGTACTGCTCAGCTGTGTGTGCTAGCCAAAATGGACCAGATTTCTGTGCCAGTGTCACTACACAGGTATTCTGCCCACTGTACCACATCTGTGAGCCTAAATGGGTATTTTCTCAGTTATTCACAATCACATAACTGGCCCTTTAAATTAGGCAGTACGATTCCAGACACCAGTTATGGCAAAAACGCACGATGTTCATCTCCATTATCTCTGTTATTTAAGGCTTTCAAAAAACCACTAACCTTAACTCCTACACTCAAACAAGCACACACTAGCACATAGAGTTAAGCCAACTTTTTAACTCCCAGTCATTAAGGATGTCAAAACATTCTGATATATGATATAAACTCATTATGACTGGATTTTGTTTTTATTAATGTAAGGGTTAGGTTGTGAAGAACAGAAGATTTTTTTTTTAAGCCTCTTACTTCTTAGACACAGTGTGATTTGGTGGTTTAACATTGTTACATTTTAAAGGGCTCGTTAAGCTCTAATCAGAGTACATTAAGCACTAACGTTTTTAAAGTGCATAATAAGACCTAAACATTTAATAGCATATTAACTTGTAACATAAACCAAGCACAGTCATAGTGTTGTCTTTTCCTAGTGTTTTTTTCCTGTTACAAGTTTGTATGAGTAACCTATAGTTTTAAGAGCTATTAGAAAGTTTGGCATTTTTTGGTCCATCCTGGGGGTGGAGGAACCAAAAAAAAAAAAAAAAAGAAACGAGGAAATGTCTATACAAGGAATTCTGTTAGATGTGACATTAGAAAATTAATGCAGAACAATTTGCTCTGAGAGTTCCCATCTCTGAACGTAAACTTAACGAGCTGAGTATGCCGATAGAGAACTGTTTACAATGAAACGCCATTTTGTACTGGGAAAATGGTTTTGCTTGACAAGTTTTACTCAGATCTGATAACTTTGGAGTCATCTGTGAACAAGAACTGTGGGATGGGCTCTTGCCAGTGATAAAGATTCACAAACAGTCCATGTGGAGATCTTTTTTTTTCTTTTTCCTGCTATAATTTCCTTTATATGAATTTGGAAAAGAGGTAGTTCATTGATACTGTGGCCCAGCGTTTTCCTTTGAGGATTTGAGGGAAAAAAAGAAAAAAAAGGAAAGTACATCATAGCCTGTCAGCGTCTCTTCTTAATTGGTTTGGAACCTCTTGGTGAGTGATTGCAGGCACACCTTCCCTCCGGGGAGCTGTGTGCACCACCTCTGCAGCTATCCCAGCCCTTCCCAGGTTACGGCACAGCAGCTGAGCTACCTCGTGGACCTTCATCCACCCCATGATACTGTTGAGGGGAAGTTGAGGTTCACTCATTTGAATTCAGGTTTGATTTCAGCTGCTCCTGCTTTCATAGCACAGCTGTGACCTCACTATCTTCTGTGGTGATGGCCGAAGGAGGATGATGATGGTGCCCTTAGAAAATGGTTTGTGAAATGAACCAGGAGAGAGCTGGGTGAAGCTGACTTAGAGCAGTCGGTGCAGTACTTGGCTGATAGTGGACTATGTCCTCCCTGGATGCGAACAGTCGTAGTGATGTGGAAATACACTTGAGGATTTGGTTTGTAAGCTACTATCACCATAAACGTGCCTCTGTATTACTGCTCTGTTTTAGTGAGAGGATGAGAGTCCCTACATCCCTTATCCCAAAGATGACTGTCTTTTCTTAGATTTGCATTACTGCGAACTCCAGTGCTGTGCAGGCAACACCTCTGAGACTGAACAAAATCCTTGGAGTGTCCATCATAGGATAAGCTGAAACCTCAGCATAGCTTTGGCAATTCAGAACAAGACCCAGTCTTGGACTGTCTGGAAAGCCCCATGTTATATCCATCTTGAAAATGGGCATATTGCTCTTCATAGAAAGTGCTGCCTGTATTGTAACTCTGAGATGAGGAGAGCTGCTGAGAGGGGATAAGAGCATCCCAAGAAGTGAGGGCAGGGCCTCCTCTGTTTGTGACAGCAGGACCTTAGCTCCCCTGCAGGATTCTTCTCTGGCAACTGGGGAATATCTGCAGTGCAAGAGCAGGGAGGGGCTCATCTGCAAAGGAACAGTACTCACATTGACACCAGTGTACAGAGAAACTAAGGGAGCAATGCACATCGTGCCTCATGTCTGGGCACTGTTACTCAAATGCTTCTTTGTTTTTCTGTTTATATTTCACATATTTATTTTATGTAGTTGGAAATACATAAAATAAAAAAATAAAACTTCGTCCCTAATTCTGGAAGAAAGTGACCACAAGGAGGAAGAGGTAATGTTAGTGTGACTACAGACCTATAGCAATGTAGCTGTACCACGTAGCTGGGAAAGCATTCCTGTGGAGATGAGCTTCAGTCAAAGAGACAAAACCTTAAAATACTCTAGACTTCATCCTCTTTCATATAAATAGCTCTCCATTTTTAGTAAAAAAAACTTGAGTTCATAAAAGGCACAGGCTTTCTTTACGGGATCTGTATTCTGGTGTTAACGTGACTGACGTCCTGCAAAATGTGGAACATCTGAAGGGACAAATTAGGCTGGAGAATATGTTGCTGTACTGATGCTGTTGTAGCCCATGGTTTGGGGAATGGTGCGGGGGATGTTCCTCAGGACTTTAGCTTTTTGGGAAACAGAAGCACAGAGATGATAAAACAGTGCTGAAAGTGTGTCCAGAGGTAGAGCACTGGCTATGCTTCACATTACAACAGGAAGCTCTGGATATCTATTCTGTGTCCCCATAAAACCTGTCACTTTTGTCTGTATTTGTGTGTTTGCCAAAAGTTCAGATTTGAGTCTTGGTTTGGTTGTGGCTTCCCTGTGGGATTCAAATATTGCAGTCTAGCCTAAGAGGGCCCCTGTCCTCTGTTAAGACATGCTGGTGTCCAATATACCATTAGGACAGCAGCCACAGCTCATCTGCTTGTTATGATCTGGTGGCAAGAAGGATGGCACTCTTCCTATCAGTGTTACACACTGCAGAATTATGTTTCTGCTGTTCAGCTCTCTTAGTGTTATTTTATTTATTCATTTATTTAAAGCAGGTATGTTTATCCTACTTACTTTTTTAAGGAAAAGGTCTGATCTCTGCTGGAATGGCAGACTCATTAAGATAACCAAGTACTTATATATCTTTGTGTGATTTTCGGCCTGCTTTGGTCACATGCTCACATTGTAGCAGACCCTTAAAGGATGAAGCATGTAGGTTCTAGATTCTCTGGCATCTTAATTTAGTACATAACCTGTCAGAAAGGTGAGGAATTTACCATGCTTCATGGTGCCTGAGAAATTGCATTTTCATTTTATAAGAAGACTTGGGTTAGACTGTGCAGAGACTTTAGAACTGAAGGGAATGGCATGAACGGCATGGAATTACATCAGAGAGGATCGGTCTGGGTGTTAGGAAAAGGTTCTTCATAAGAAAGAGGTCAGACATGGAACAGGCTTCCCATGGCAGTGACCAAGCTGCCAGAGTTCAATGAGATTTTGTACTCTTAGACATAGAGTTTGAATTTGGGGTAGACCTGTATGGAGCCAGGAATTGGACTGAGTGACCTTTGTGGGTCCTTTCCAACTCAGGATATTTGGTGATTCTTTGACTATAGACCATGGACTAGGTGAGGTGTATTTCTTTAAAGGGAAACCATGAGTCTGCCCAAGATGCAAAAGTTCAGATGGGAGAAGTGTTTTTTAGTTTCTGAGAAAGGAGGCTTAGAAAGGGGAGTGTGAAAGAGGAGGAGAACCTGTCTGAAAAACTAGCTACTTTCTGTAGAGTTTTTGCCACTCTGATATCATAAAATTTCTAAACTGCAAAGTTGAGTGGAGTACCTGGAGCACTTTCAAGTCCCTAACAACCATCTAAGAAGATGCTTTGACTGAACTCTGTGCACATAGTGCATGGATTAACTGTACTCCTGAAGATGAGCCAATCTTATGTACTCATAGCTCAGCTTATTTCAGTAGGAATAATTGTGGATGCTGAATGTTCCGTCTGTGTTATGACAGGTATTGCTTTTATCTCATTGCATAGTTGCCTGCAGGTTACAGATACGTTTTTTGTAGAATGCAGTGATATGTCTACCTGAGAAGAAAAGCTCACATACTCTTTTACTTGTACTCTGAGATGACTGGGTGTGAGTATAAACATATTAGCACAGTACTAAGCCCAAGCAAATATACCTGCCTCATTAGCAAGGCTTATCAACCCAGCTTTAGCACTGTGCTGAAACCTATGTGGCTCCTGAAGTTCAGATAATGTCTGGCCAGCCAAGAGAACTGACAGAAAGCTCTCATGCCTATTTTAAAATAAATGTGTTAAAACATATTAGGAGTTTGGAATATTGTTATTTAGACAATATTTGGGAGGCATTTTTGTTAAAAAACTTTTATTTAAAATATGAGAATATGTTTAATAATCATAGCTACAAGAATAGAGGAAAAGAAAAATGTGCAGAAATGGAGGACATAATAACAAAAAGTTTGTCAGATGTTTGTAAAATCTAAACTTTAAGGAGACTTATGTAATTATATTGTATGAATGGCTTCAGATACCCACTGATTTTACCAAGCTTAACATAGGCCTAAAAAATGTCAGTGAAGGAAATGAAATTGGGGTATGGATACTTTCTAGCAAACTGTATGTTTTCAGTTTATCAGTATAGACAAGATTCATCCTTGGATAGCTGTTGAATTTCATAAATGAGTCAGACCTTCACAGGCATCACTTACAGAGATGAAAGCTTATGGTTCAGGATAAAAAGTTACGAGGGTTTGGCGTCTTATTAAATGTGTAACTTTGAAACACATTACATGCCAGGTTAAAGGGCTGGGTTTGAATCTTTTCCAGTACATTTAAACATGTGAAACCTTCTGGCAGAAAGAGGAGATGTGTAGAGTTTGAAGAGCATCCTAATTTGTGTTAATAGGTCACTTCTCTTATAAAATGTGAGGAGTTAAGGTGAGGTACACTCACTTTCAGGCAGCATGTAGAATTGCAACAGCTTTTAAATAGAGTGCAAGTTCTCTTTTTTTCTTGGAACAAAAATGTTGATGTGAAATTGAAAACTCGTTTCAGATGCCTGCTGGGCTGGCAGGGTGTCAAGTTGTTTGGCTTGACTGTCTCTCTCACTCTCTTCACATTGTTTACAGACAACATACTCAGCTCCAACTGACTGTATTTAAATATCAACTAATTATGTGCAAGAGGATTTGGAAAAGGGCACCACACTAACAGCCATCTAAGTCTCTGTATCTTACATTGGTTAGGAAAAGACCTTGCGGGCAAATTACGAAGTACCTTCCTAAGCAAAGTGTGTGAGGGGGAGAGAACGTGCGTGAGAGAGAAAGCAGGTATGAAGAGACACAAAATGCTTTTGGCCAGTGCTTTCTGGCATCTGATGAGAACTTGGAAAGTGGGTGACACCCAGCTTTTGCTTCAAGTCATATGTGCTGATGTGAAAGGTCTTTTAGATGTGTTTAAGGAGAAAGGGGCACCTCCTGCAAGGTGCAGTTGAAGTACATAAATACTGCACTGTCAGCCTGGGACATGTCTCTATTTGTGATGTAGTCCATTGGAAATCCCTGTAGAATTTTTTTTAATTTAGGTATGGTGGTGGTTTAAGTACAAATTTTGCTGAAGTGTGTGCCTGCTTTAACCCATTTTCCTGTAATGTGAGCTGGAGTTCATGTACTCTGCTAAATCGTCCAAAAGTTGTTAATCCTGCAGTGCCTTTGCTGCAGTGTTCTTGGAAGACAGGCATGCTGTCCTGCAGCTGGCTGGGAGGGAGTCCTAAAGCATCTCAGCCTAAAGTGCTCTAAGATATGACCTCAGACATAGGTAACTGTGAAACCAAAAAGGTAGCATGCATATGGTTTTGAAGAGGAGGGACTTGCATCTAGGTAAGTAATGTTGTTTGTGTAGATTAAATACCTGGGAAGACCAGCCATGGGAGTGCTGGTGCATGGTGGGAGAGGCTAATCCTCTGGCAGGCTAAGAGCTAGTTTACCAACTTTGATGGTGCAGCCACCACTGAGGGGGGTTACCCAACCAGAGGCTTTGGTTTGCTGTCATCCAATAAGCTCTTGATACTCTTGAATATTTAAAATACGTAAAGCTTTCTCCAATTTATGACAGTTTCTTTCTCTTGCTTATGCACCTTTTCTTGTCAAATTTGGTTAAAGTAAGTAATATGATACAAATGGTAAGTAAGTAGGAGATTGTTAGGCTTATATCTTCACTTATCTACACAATGCAAGTTTTACATGTGCAAAGATGATTAGTGACCCAGTGTGACCTGGATTTTAATGCTTTATACAGAAGATTCATTCAGTGCTGCACAGAATCATGTCAGATTTTTTAATCATTTGAGTAAAAAAATCCCACCAAGAACAGCCACTTCTAAAATTTGTTTGCAATAACTCATCAGATTCAAACAATGATGTGACAAAGGAGGGGAAATAGAGGAGTTGGGTAGGATTAGGGAAATTTCTTTGGGAGCCACATCTACCAAATGTGCTTATCTTTTCTCAGGAATTACAGTGTGGTTAGTTTACAGTCTATTATGCAAAGTTGCATGCAATGTGTTAATGATATTGGTAATTTTGTAACTATGCTCTGCACTAATTAGTAAGGCTGAATATTGTATTGCTCATCCTGGATCACTTTCAATGCTGCTGCATTTTTTATTTTTTTTTTCCAGTGTTTTTAGCTCTTGTCATTAAAGCGTGTATGCACAAGCCAGCATACCTTGTGAACTTTGGAAAGAAACTCAGAGCCCTCAGTGTTTTATATTATGTCTGTCATATTTAGCAAGAAGGTTTGATAAAGAGATTATTGTGGAAGGACAGCTTACGTGGTTTAGGGAATAGAATTAACTAGAATCCTTTTCCATCACCTGTGTTAAAAATAGGACAAAGGACAATGCTTTGTACTGAGAATATAGCTGAGAGGGAAGGCCTTGATAGAGTGAATCTAATTATAATCCCCCAATTAAATATTTGGGTCAGAGGTAGGTAAAATTAAGTGTTGCATGCTGTTAAGATCTCTGCCATGTTTGTTCCATGTTAAATGTTAACTTGTGCCATGCCAGACTACAGTCTTTCTTGTCATATTAAAACCAAATAATGTTTATCTGCTGACAGTGGATGTGATCTGACTGGAGAAGGATTATCCAGGAACAAATGCTAGATATTAATTTGATATATTGAAGGGAAAAAAAATTGCAACCAAAAATGAGGATGACTTGGTCATCACAAGTTGATACGCTGCCTGAGAGCACTGACTGATAGGCTTGTCTGCATTTTTCACTATTCATGGGATAATTAATTTTTATGAATTTCTTCAAATATATTTGTGTCAGAAGATTTATTTTCAACCTACACGTATCACTTTTTAATGACACCATTCATTTCCGTGTTAGTTAAAATCAGGAATCTGGGAAGCCAGGAATATTAGACAAGATTTTTAATTCTTTTATCTTGTTATACTTATTGCTTGAGTTGATAAAATCTGAAGAGTTCCCTCTTAAATGGTTACTAATGTGCATCTACCATGTTTCCCATATTCTTGACATTCATGAAATTGGTATAGTGCTTGAGAATTTCAGTGCCATTAGGGTCTGATTCAAACTACAGTTGATCTAGAGAGATGTATTTGTCCTTTTTCCCTTTCCTTTTCCATTTGCCCTTCTTTTTTCCCCGGTCATAAAAACAATAAAACTGTAAAAATAATATATGTGTATATATATATATGTATATCTAAAATAAAAAGATTTCTTCCTGTTACAAGAGAATTCAGAATGGAACTGTCACACAAAATGACTGTTGCTGGTGAATGGCCCAAGGTTAAACAGTCATTTAATTTTATCTCGTATAATAAGTTACCAGATAGCAGTTAATAATTGAAGAAGAATCCCATATTTCATTGCAGAAAACATTTGTATTAAATAAAACGAAAAAACATACAATTAACTTCTGTGAAAATTAGTCCTTTTTCCTTTGACCTGTGAGTGCATAGAGCAGTGAGCCTACAATCTCCTATGTACACAATCTATGTAACAGTGAAAAGACCCATCAAGAAAAGGGAATAATGAGCAGTGTGCTGAGTGGGCAAGTCCTAAGCGAAGCAGTTCAGTAGGGATTCATTCAAGTGAAGGCCAGGCTGGCCCATGGTGAAAGCCAGGGCAGTTTGTCAGGCAGTTTTGTAGTTCCCTACTCCACAAAATCAATAAAACTCTATTATATTTCACGCTTGTTGAACAGAGAAGCAGGCAGCTTTGTTGGAACTGATGCCATTTTTTACAGCAACCTTCTCAGTTTTCATGGCACACAGTGGGACCGTACTCATTGGGCTTGACCTCTGCTCTGGAAGTAACTGGAAGCTAGCTGTTGACTGAGATCTGAGGCTTCTGGGCTAATTCACCAGCTGAAGTGCTTGGCATCTTCATCTGCAAAGTCACCTCACTGCCCTTTTGGGATTGGATTTTAGAGAGTTGGCAGGAGAGGGAAGAGTCTAAATTTACCCTTTTCACCCTGCTTTCTGTGCCTAGGGGATGCTCAAGGAAGCCTGAATAGAGATTCTCCTTTCTTCTACAGTATCTTTTCCATGACTGGGAGAGTGTTGGGGCAACGTATATTCTGTTGAAACCTTTGGCACCATCTCTTCCTTTGTCCTCCTGCTGTGGCTGCTGCTCAGCAAGCCCTGCTGAGCACTCTGAAATACGCAGTGGATGTATTTTCCTCTGTCTCACTTGGCAAATCCTGTTCCCCCACTACAGAACAGGCCCACCTTCTATTTACTTGTGAGGTCCTTCAAAGGAAAGTAAGCATCATGTTCCTACTCATTTTCAAAATGGATGAATAAATCTAGGCCCTAAGAAACTCTAAATATCCAGAAGATATTTTTTCATATCATATCTATTTCTGAATTTTTTGCTTTTTTTTTTTTTTTTCTCCACGAATATCTATCTTCCAGTAAAAATGTCATCAAATCCAGGGTGGGGTAAAGCAAGAGGAAGAGCTCCACCCAAGCTTAGTGGTTAGGACACTCATCTGAGATGTGGGAGATCCAGCTTCAAGTCAGTGTTCTCCTGGTTCAGAGTGGGGACTTAAACCTGAGTCTTCCACAGCTCAATGAATGCTCTTAGTGCTGATGGTTGAGTTGGGGGTACAAGGCGGCTTGGTCTCCCTGGATATTTGTTTTTATTTTGTATTGTGTTGAAGACAAATTTCAAGCATTGAAATTATTTTGTATGAGATGCAATAGCTGTTTTCCAGCCAGCATGAATTCCCCACGTGGTGAACTCGGCCAGGGGTTTGAGAAGCAGACGTTTGTCGTGACTTTGGAAGGGAACATCTGGAGGCAGAGCTGTAGCTGAGCCATTGTGCATTAGAATAATGTACTTTGGATTGTGTGGATGGGTGTGCAGGCAAAAACAGTCAGCTGCTTGTAAACTGCACACAGACCTCTCAAACCGAGTGTTTGCATTTACGGACCAGAGGTTGCCCCCTGAGTACTTAGTGTGTGGACATGCAGAAGTACTACAGCAGCGTTTCTACACTGTAGATGAAATGAATATACTATTTCCTGTGGGCTCCCACTGTCTTCTCTCTGTGTTGATTTCATTCATGGAAATGGAAATTATTTGCATTGCTCTGAGCCATGAGTGTACTTACTGGCCATTTCAGTAGCTTTGCTTGGAGTTTTCAAGCTAGCCAACAAATAATGTAAGGAGCTGCCTGAGGTTAGCTGAGTATTGGAGCTAAAATCAAGCTCCTTAAACAAATACGTTACCACTACTGTGAATATTTGATCTTTGACTAAGTCAGATTAATGTCAGACAACAAGGTTCTTTTCTCTTTTCAAATCTTATTTCATTCTGATATATACAGGCATCCTAGTATATCTAGGCAACCTATCATTGCCTCAGACAAGCTTTCCCACAACGTTTGACTGCTGATTTCTTTTCCACAATGAATGAAGGAAAAAAAAACACCTACATTATCTTTACTTGGGAAACAAACTTGCATGAACCTGTAATTCTACCTGAAGATTTTTAATGAGCATTTTCTAAGAAGCTTTCTGTTTTGGGACTAAGTTAGTTTTTGCTGAACTAATGCTCCACACATTGATGTAACTATTTGCAGTACTTGGCTAGTATTATTAAGATAATTTTTTTTTTAATAAGAGATCCCAGGTGAAGAGAAAAGAAATTATAATGTGATGAGAGACATTGAGAAAGTATATATAACTTTATGTTTGTAAGGCTGATCTATAGAAACTGAGTGATTACTTACGTAATAGATCTAGACTCAGCTGGGGAATGGTAAGCCGTGCCTGTTTATCTTGGAGATCTATCACTTTTAATGAAGGATAATAGCACTCACAACAGCCACATACATGCCTGGAAAAAGCCCACATGTGTAGGTGAAAAAATTTGCCTTGCCTAAGGCAAATATACTTGAAAAATTGAATGCTGTGGTTATAGGTTGGTTTTGGCAGAATCATGAAGAAAAAAAAAATCAAACGATATGAATATCTTGTTAATTGTAATGCTGTATCTCTTTAACTTTTTGATACATTTTTTCCCTAATTTTTTATTTGTGCTTATCACGGCCATTTTCTGAGTGGTATAATGAAGTTAGAGCAGAGTTGAGTTGCTAAAACCATCTGATACTACTTAATCTTTGTGCTGCTGAAGCCAAGCCCATGCTTGTGCCCGAAGCCCTTTACCAGACGGGCTGCTGGAGGAGCTGAGGCTGCACCATGTACTGAGCAGAGGCTGTGTGTGAAGCTTTGGTGTGTCACTGGCTTGGCTGGATGGTCACGCTGCACTCCTCACCTGGGTGTGCTGACAAAGAGCCTACTGCTGGCTGTGGCAAACTGCTGTGAGGAAAGAAAAGGAGGGAGAGACACTTGTCATTAACAACGAATCTAAGGAGTATCTGATTAGAGACACTTCCTAGATTGGTTCCACACCACCTACTTTCCATCCTATGTTCTTGAGGCCTCTGAGCACATCTGTGGCCATTCAGACCCTCAGCTGGGAGCAGAATGGTCGTGAGAACACCTGTCTGATGAGATGCTGAGGCACAAACCTGGGGAGAAGGCTCTGATGGTGAGAATGGCCAGCAGCCAGCCTGAAACCTCCAACAGCAAGGTTTTACAAGGCTATGTGCCCGAGTGGTTTTCTTCATCACAACTATTTGACCAGTTGAAAAGAGATGAGCTGGACCTCGCCCGCCACGCTCCTGCAGGGAGACTGTTTCTTTGAGTGATTTCAATGGCAATTGAGTGATTGCAGGTCTCTGTGGGACCAGCATCCTAGTTGATGCTGGTGAGTGGTAACCATTGTTACCACTGTGTGTTTAGCAGGATGATGCTCACGCTCAGCATCACTAGGAATTGCACTTTTTGAAATTGCAATCAGTTTTGTTGCAGGCCATTTCTTTTCTGAGGATTTATTATGTTAGAAGTGTCTCTGGAAGCATCCATATGTTTCCTTTTTGTAAAGACAGCATATCTGATAATGAGTGCAAACTATTGCCTGTGGCAATGGCAGGTGAAAAAGCTGTGTTCTTGGTTTACTTGATGCAATTTTTTTTTTTAAATTTTATTTAAGACAGCTAATAATTAGTTACCTGTATTGCAGAAAGCCACTAGAAAATATTTGCAGAGCAATGTGAGAAGAAAACATAAGATTTGTAAGTGTGTGAGGCAAGAATATTTTTGTGTATTTTCTATAAGCCAGAGCAGCAGAAAGCTTTTCCATTCAAGAGCCTCTGTGAGAGCGTTGTATTTCAGAAGGTTTTGTTTTTGGAAGATGGTTAATTATTTTTATTTAAGAAAATACATAAACAATTCAGCTGAGTTATTTAAAATCCATTTACTTTCATTATAGTAGATAGTTATTTAGTTAGTTCCTTACCATTTACAAAGCATTTCTCAAAACTGTTTTCTCCTTTCTATCTCCCTGCCAGCTGGGTCTTTATTCTACCACTGCTAGCTGCCTTTTTCTTTTTCTTTCTTTTTTTTTTTTTTTTCCTTCCAAAATCCGAAACATTTTTAAATTACATTAAAATGGTTTAAAATTAGACTATGTTGTGATTTGAAAAATATGTTAGATTGACTCAGCCTAATGACTCAGGCCTATTTTTTAGATACACTGGCTATATTGTAATATTTTATCTGACTGTCAATAACTCAAAAAGTAAAAAAAATGGGGATGAAAGCATAAAATACTCCAGCAGAGCAGAAAAGAAAAAAACAACCAAACAACAGGACAGTGTAAATATGGGAGCAGTTAGGATCTGATTCTACATTACTTTCACACCCAAGTTCACCTTTATTTTGATTTCTCTAGGTACAGCTTTACCTAGGGTAACAATGTTCTTTCAGACCAAAGAAGCATAGGTTTATTTGTTAACATTTCAACCCAAAGTGGAGATTTCCATTCCTTAGCTCTCATCAAGGAGCTATGTTCATGCATTCAAAATTGTTTACAAAAAAGGACTAATAAGAGAAAACAGCTTTATCATTGTGGTTTTCCTTGTGGTCACCATCTGCACGAGAGAAGGAAGGGCTACGAAGAGCCACACTTCTACAAAAAAGACAACAGAGCAAACCCCGCTCAGCTGGGTGGGTGTGAGCTTAACTAACTGCTAACTTCAGGTGGGTGCTCATAGAACCATACTGTGATGTACAGAAAGGAGGTTTAAGGGCTGTGTTATTCCAGACGTGGGAAAAGAAGCAAGGTTCTGTTTGTGCTTGCAGGTTAAATCTGCTTGTGCAAGGCATGTCCTGGAAGAGGCAATGCTGGAGATAAATCTTCCAGTATAATTCTCTTAAAACCCACCAAAGCAAGTTATACATCTCTGTAGCTAATCCAAGGCTTGTGTTCCAAGCACAACCCCCTGAGCAATTACCTTGTTATTTTGCAGTGTGAGTTTGTGCACAAATTTGCTATAACTTGGAATGACATTTTCAGATACATTGTTCTGGACAAACTGAATCACCACTTGTGTATATCAGTGACCTAGGATCATGCAACTGCAGCTCTGACCTCTCCTCAAAGGCTCTTTGGGTGAAAAAGTGAAGAACAAAGTGCAAGAGTAAGGAAACAGGCAATTTTCTGGCTCTTTTAGTTAGAACTGTAGGGTTCCACCCATTCCAGTGAAAAACCCCACATAAATCCTCTGTTTTGAACAGTCCTGCATTGAGCTGGAGTTACCCCTGTTCCCCAAAAAGCCTGCTTGTTCCTGCAGTGCTTGCATGGCAGTTGTTGGTGAGAAGTGAGGTCTTTGGCAAATGGGCTGAAGTTGTGCACAAATGAAGCCCCAGGTGGTGAGGGGGCAGCTAGCAGGTGCTGCCCCATCGCAGCCCCCACACATGGTGTGCATGGCAGTGCTGGCAGCTCCTGTTTGGAGCTCCTGTGCTTTTCCCTTGTGTATGCTGAAGTGAGTGTGCGTGATCGATATGGAAGTATTGATATGTGTGAAATGCCTGCCATTGCAAAATTTTAAATTGCATTATATTAGATTTTCTCTAATCTTTTGGATAAATAATTTGCAATATTCTTTTACCCAAAGGGCCCTGCCTTGAGCTCTTTTACCTAGCTTAGATTCCCACTGACATTTAGATAAGTGTTGAGGCAACTGCATTTGGAAACCTTACAAAGAAAACATATGTATCCAGTTTGCTCAACATCAGTGTCTGAAGAAATGTTAAAAGGTGTCCAAGATGCAAATGTTTGTTTATGAAACACTCCGGAGAGTTTCACAACAGCATATAAAAGCAACATAATTTTCCATTTGAACCTATCTACATCAGATATGTTCAGTGCGGATGTCCACTCAGCACCTGTCCGGCTGTCTATTTCTGCTGAGTGCTGCTGCACCAGGTGACAGCAGTGCCTCAGCCTGCAGCACTGTGACTGCCCCAGGTTATCACCCAGGTGTGGGTTCCTGCTGAGAGAGCATCGCTGCCCAGCTCGTGTTCCAGCACCACAGCTGATGGAGCACACAGGCTGGCTGGTCCAAGAACCAGGTGTTCATTGGGTTGGTTTTCAGGTGGATCAACTCCAAGATCTTCTCTGTGGAGTCACACAAGGGTTGGTGCTCGTACAGGGACAGAGATGATATGGCCAGACCTAACCCTTGCTGCAGCAGCCCTCACTTAGTGTGGCTTGAAAGCTACCATGATGCTGACTCAGTTTCAATGCAGGTAACACTTCAGTACAAAGCTTTAGCACCACAAGAGCATGGAGGCTTCCCACTGGACTAAGAGGTTGCCCTTCCTCTAATGACAGCAACTTCAGCAGTGTAGCTTACTACAGTGTATTCCAAAGAGAACTTGATGACTTTGTTACTTCAGCCTAAATTTTCCTCACTGCTAAATCCGGGGTGATACAAAGAGGCTGGGGAACAGCTGTCTGCAAATTTTATTTAAATTCTTGTAGTTCTTCGCCATATTGTAGGATAACTATTTCTTAGTTTATCTCAGTTCTTTTTTAGAATGTGAATCTAATTGCAAAACTATGATACTGCACTTCAGCATGTATTGCAGAGTTTCCGGGGTCGTGTGTAGCTGCAAACTTTCGCTTCATGCCAACGTACTGCACTCTAATGGGTGAACTTTCTAAACTCAGTGTTCTGAAAGCATGGAAGTATTTTGAAAGAAAACCTCAGTGGATAAAAATAATCCTCCAGTATTTTCCTCCCAATTAACCTTTTGTGAAAGAGGGCATGGAGCTGGACAGTAAGGCTGAAAGTCCAGTTAGTCTCAGTGGGATTATTCATGGAATAGCTCCTACTTTGTGTTAATGAATCAGAATGTGCCCCTGAGTAAATATTTTCCAAGTTCAACATCTGTGAACAGGGAATATATGGAAAAGAGCCATAAATACTACACAGTCATAGGTCAAGGCAAGTGGGCACTTTGTTGTGCTGTGCTTCATAATTATTGAGCTGTACCTAAAGACCTGAGCTGGTGGATGCAGCAGGGGCAGAGTTCACATGTTCTGCCGGCCACCTCAGTATTTTTAGCTCTAGGCTGATAAATAGTGTCTACCACTGTCTCTCTGCCTCCTTCTGGCTCAGTTACTGTTTAGCTCCTGCTATTTGTGTCATTTAATACAAAGCATTCCTGACAAGTCTTCTGTTTGGTGGGAAGTCAAGATGATGGAAGTGCTGTTCTGATTTCCCCTGGTTGTCCTGGTGTCAATAAAGCAGCCAGAGCAGCATGACAGTTAAGATCAGCGTTCACCAGCAGATAATTCTAGTAACAATTTTATGTTCTATTCTAATCAGTTGTGGTATTACTAATATCTGACGACAATTGCTGTCTTTTTAATAATCCTCACAAAGGAAAGCCTTGAATAGTCAGTTTTAGTTGAATTCCTGGTATCACTTATTCTTTGCATAGAGATGCAATACAAAGTTTGCTCCAGATAAACCAAAACAGAACTGTGCCCTAGGGAGCCAACCAGCCAGCTATGGAATCTTTATCAAATTGACATGGACAGCACTCATCCCTGGGAGGGAGACCGAATGCCCCTCACAGGAGCAGGATCTTCTTTCCTCCTTTCGGCATCACATTGCAAACTGAAGCAGGCGTTGTCTTGCTGGCTGGGCACAAATCGGGGGAGGCCTACAGCCCATTACCTCTGCTCCCACCAGCTGTGGCAGTGGGATTGTGCTGCAGGTTCCAGGGAGTGTGAGGATGTATTTGGACAGCTGCGGAACATGAGCAAGGGGAAGAAAAAGGGCTGTCTCCAGGCAAACATGTCCTGATTTATAACGGAACTATATTTATGTTAGTCGTAACCACATTATTCAATGTAATTGGGGTCAAGAATTGAACAAGTCTAAAAGAATGCAAAAAATAGCTTCAAAATTCCTATTATAAATAAAGACCTGGTTTAGAGGTTTTGTGAGAACTCCAGAAGTTAAAAGGGTAACAAAGCGCCAGTGTTTTCAAAAAGATAATGCCAGAAAAGCCACATGAAAGTTCCCCTCAGCAGAGAGTGACTGTTTTCAATTAATTTTTTTTTTTTTTTTTTTTTNTGGATTTTTTTTTTTTTTTTTTTTTGTGCTTGTCAGTGTCTTTTGCTGCCCTCACTGTCATTTTATTTCACGCTGTTTCTGTGCAAACTGACCAGTTCAGTATTGGTGCATTGCAGTACCGGTTAAGAGCAGGGACTCACTGTTCATAGTTGCCAGTTCTGAATTTCCCTCCCCTTGTCATCCCCTAGGGTATTACCAGTTGTCAGCCAAACAAAGCAATGGCAGTACCCTACAGTCTTATGCCATTTGTTAGATTTTCAGCTAGGAAAATGTATGTATTTTCCCCCCAGCTGCATTTTGGAAGGCTGGCCCCTGGCTGAGGAGCTATGTTCTACTCTCCTTTGTATGTATTACCCAAAGGCAACATTTGTTCAAACAGTTCCTACTGTTTGCCTAATTATTTTTTCATCCTGTGTCTTTGCTGTCTGGTAGGATAATACTGAATGCATAGTAAAAGCTCTGCCTGGGCACAACTTCTAAGATATGAATTCTACTCTGTCTATAAAGTCATTTCCACCATCAAAGAGAGCTCTCCTGACTGTACTGCTTCTCTTACAGTGTTTAAGTTAACATGCAGTCTCCTCTCTGCCCAACTCGTCTTTTTTCCATCTCCTCTTGTCGTCTTCAGTGGCACTCTGAAGAAACTCAATTGCTCTCTGCAATTGAATTTTATGGCTCTGTTGCCACCATTAAAGAAGTTGTCTTCATGTTGACAAAAAAAATCAGAATGTTGCTTTTAAGCTATAGTAATGCCAACATATTCTATTACAGTTAACCTTTGCTCTTCAGTTAAAGCTGTATCTCAAACCTAAGCCAAGGGTCACAGATAAAACATCTCTGTTTTTTTTCTTCTACCTCTTAAACCGAGTTGCATCAGTGAACCATTAACTTAGTAGATTATTTACTGTTACTTTATGGGAGAAATACATACTGTACTTTTCCTACATTGCTCTGGTTTGATTTATGTATGGCCTCAGTTCTATAGGTTCCTCACTGAGGAAGGGCCTTCATACCATAGCAAAGTAAACAGACAGCTGAAACTTGCCTGAACAGTAGTCAAAATTCATAGTAATTCATGTACTTTTGTCCCCTTATCTTTTCTATTTAGCATTCAGAACTAACAGTCCTGATTTGCACTGGGGAAAAACTAATTACAGCAATGTTAGACTCTGATAAGTGTTACCCTCAAGTTAAACTGCAAAAGCTGGGATTTGAGCTGTGCCCAGATCCTATGGGGAGCCATAGCCAATTAATTATAACTCCCTGCTCTGAGAACAGGTTACAAGCTGGCCCCAGCACTGATTAGAGCAATATTAGAGAAGGGATTACAGCATCTTGGGGACTGCTGTAATCAGGAGCAGCTGCTGGTGACCATCAGGGCCCATGAGCATGGCTCATGTTGGACTACACCCCTCGCTGTGGGTTTTCTGGGGGATGCTGGGGCTGGTTACACCAATGCTCTGGCAGGATAAACTATCTGAGCTGAAAGCAAGAGTGTTCTTTCAAAGGATGCAGCATACAGAAGTGGGTAAGCCATGGGCTGACTAAATCTTCACCCTCCCATTGGGCAGCTCAGCAGGAATTGATAACAAAATAGGAGAATACCTGCTGGTAGTGATCAACTTTTCTGCTCTCTGGCTACTAAATAAAGTCCTGGCATGATGATTTTCTACTTCATCCCAGTCTCATCAGTCTATCTTTGAGAGTCAGATTTACAGTAATTTCTGGGAGGTGGACATCTCTATTTCTCCTCCTCTGAGCTCCTCTTTGCTGCTGCCAAACATTATCTCCCTTCCCAGCCTGCTGGAGCTCCCCAAAGCGAAGGGAGTGGAGTGTGTGGAAGCCAGGGGATTTGTTTGACTCAGCTTCTTTTGGTCTTTCGATCAATTAAGAAACAAATGTGATATCTCCCTGCACTCCCTATTGACAGGGCCTGTGTGTGTAGATGAGGCATTTGGAGCTGTATTTTCCAGTGGTTGGGAAAGAGCTTAGTCCTTAAGAAGAGAATAGTAGGGAGGTACAGAGAAAAAGGGCTGGATTCTCTGTTACTTTATGGTGAGAGCCAGGAAAGAAATGTTTCAGCTCCTCTTGTAGCCTTCTATAGATGCCTTTTAAAGGAGGCCAGAGCTCCCAGAGTATGGCTGTACAAGCCAGCTACAAAAGTTTTTTTGCTGCTTATATCGACCGCAGTTGATTTCTCTACAAAGCAGGGCTTGCTGCTTTCATTCCATATTGAGGGGAAAGAGAGGCTTGATTTTGATGAGCAGGTTTGGGTCTGCATGATGCTGCTACTTTGCTTGTGGGGATACATGGGTCTGTCATTGGTGTTAGGCATACAGGGAAGGAGCTTGACTCTTTGCTCCATAGCACAGTGTCTGATGGTGCCGCAGTGACTGCATGCTCTCAGCACCCCCGAGGGGCTCTGTCCTGACTGCCTTCAGAAGCGCATTCTCTGTGGTTGTCACCAAGTCTGGGGACAACACTGCCAGCTGTTCGCTACATACCAAAAGTGGCACAGTTTCTGGGGGCAGAGGGGAAGGAGAGCACAGAGAGAGAAAACATTTGGATCTCATTGCTCTTCTCCTACATGCAGATGCCCCAAGCATATGACTGCTGTGCATTATGCAGCACAGTTGAGCTTGAGCCTGGGGTGTGCAACTGCGGCGGGGCTGCCACTGCTGTCTTTAAGCATCACGTTCTACCTCAGAGCCCAGAGGATGGTGGTGAGCCAGCCTTGGGCCGCTTTCCTTCCAACACACATGAGTACAGCACCCTCTTGGATACTGACCCAAGATATCACTTCTCCCAGCTGCGTTGTTCTCTTACTCTCTACTCTTCAACCAGATGCTGCTGCCCAGAGTCCTCAGCAGTAGAACACTGTCTTGTGCCTCTGTGCCCTCCAAACATCCTAATTCCCCTTGAACACTCAGAATATGCAGCATCCTGTGCAGAGCCCCCCATTGATTTAATCCTGTACTGTCAGAATATAGGCATACTCAGGTTAGGTGCCCCTTCCCATGCCCTGCAGAGCCCTACAGTCTGGGTCAACAATTCCAGCCCCCAGCACTCCCACATACTCTGCAAAATATTCCGTGCAGCTCCAGATGCTCCTTCCAGTTATCTTAAGGAAGTTGAATGTAAATTTTTAACCTGAGTCTAACTCCTGGAGAGCCTCTCCTTTTCCCCACCCCCTCCAAAGGTGTGTCAGCATCTGCACCCAACTGTATGGGAGAAGATGTACTCCCAAATTTCAGTGCCCCTGTGGCCATCTTGAGTTGTGTACAGAGATGTTGCAGTGGGTGAGGCAGAGGAAGCTGGCTAAGGGGAAAGGTGAGCTTTCTGAGTGCATGGGACCCTCATTCGGAATAGCTTATTCCTAGTTAAACTTGAAAGTCCAGCTTATTGAAGGGATGTAACACCCTTTTCCCTTTCCCAGCACAGATATTCTTCATAGTTTGAAGTTGCACCTATCAGTGAATCTTAATATAGTTGAGTACCGCAGTGAATTATATTAGTTGATTTTTAATTAGGCTTAAAAACACTCGCTGAATCATCTTTAAACTCATTTTCATTAGACCAGTGTGTCTTTGTGAAATGTTGATGTATTTTGGTCTCAGCTGTGCCGTGGTTCTGTGCTTCAGCCCTGACCTTGCTCTAGCCATGCTTGTCCTGTTTCAAAGACATGTCTGGATGGAGCATTTCGTGTGATGCTGCATGGCTTATGGGAAGGTCATTGAGTCCTATCCTTCATGCTCACAGTGTTGTTCATAATCAGTGCCAAGATAACAATCTGCTAGTGTTTATGCAAAGAAATGAAACTATAATTTCCCTTTGCATGACTTTAACTGTGAAGAGGAGCTTGTTATGCCCCTCATTACAATAGACGATTGCAGGGTTGAGCAAGATGATGAAAACCTTGAAGTTAAGTAAGGTCAGGAAGAGAAAGCCATGTGGCCCTATGTGTGCTTAGCAGGTGAATTTTAAGTGCCTTTTTCTTCTTCTGGAAGACACAAAGTCACTTCTGCTTTTCCCATAGTTTATAACATCCCAATCACAGAATGTATATTTCCTTCTACACTAGCCCCAGTGTGTGTGCATTATTTCTGGCTGTTGGTTGTATGTCCTGTGAGCTTAAAAACACTTTCTTTATAGGGCAGGCTTCAGGAAGCCTCTGAGAGATGCGATGAAAGCAACACCTTGGGTGACAGCTCTATTTGTGGTGATACTATCCTCTGGCAGCTGAATTCCCTGGAGTACATGTCTAAGATATCCTTGAGACTCCAGGTTCTCTCTTGGAAGAAAGGCAAACCACTCCTTCAGGCTGTTCTTCCTCTGCAGGATTCATAGCATGGCAAAGCCTTCTTTTTTTTTATCAGATTTTTTCTTCTAGAGTTTTGGAGGGACAACATCATTTGTCAGGAAATTAGAAGTTCTGTGTTGATCCTCATCTCCCATGGAGAACTGGGCTGATGGGATTCATCACTCAGACTACAGAAAGGGAACTTTAGCTTTGTACCACCACCAAAGCAAACTGCTTTCTAAAGCTGCTCCTAAGTTTGTCCCTTGGCATTCAAAAGAGCAGGAATTTAAATTTGTATTGAGAAGGCAGAGACAAAAATTCTGAACACAGTGTTTCTCTTTGGTGGGTTTAGATCTACTCATATTCATAACTCAGTGATTCCAATGAAATCAGTGGATCTCACCCCACAGAAAAACATGCACAGAATGTTGAGATTTGTTATCTATAAAACTTGCCATGTGAGAGGCTGATAACTCTGTAGTTTTTGCATTAGGTACCACAGTGATCTCTCTCCACATCATAGAAAGTCTGGAGCAGTGTGCATTTCTTCACATACCTTTTGTCCTAAAAGACATGTCATTCTTCCTTTCAGAGCCCAGAGCTTTCCTCCTTTGCTGCAAATTCTGCAAGTTTTCCTTTGTGAAATCTTCACCATTTTGAAGCTCAGAATTTCTCGCACAGTTGCTGTCTGTCTTTAAAGATAGTTCCACTTAGGCATTGCTCAATCAATGCTATTCTTATATTTGCCTATTTTTGGAGCTGAAATTCTAGACCTGTAAGATGGCTCTGAGTAGTGACTGTTGCTAAGAACCCATGAACTCCCAAGATCCCTGGAAACTAGAGCAATTTGGGTGGCTTCTTTCCTGGTTACACCCTACAACCAGTGGGCTCACTCATACCGTGAGGGCAGACTTAGGACAGGTGTGAAAGGCTGAGCACCAGCACTGGAGCAATCAATTGGAAGCGCTGGCCTGGATTTTCCAGTGTCTATATATGCTTTTCTGTCACCTTCCATTTTTCCTGGACTTGGAACAGGAAACACTGCAGCGAGAGTAATTGAATGTAAACAGGATGGTGGGAAGCCTCAGACTGTCTGTGCAGAAGTCACATGGCTTGTCTGTGCCTGCTATGGGAGATGTGTGCAAGCTGGAGGTGTGTATGCAAGTCCTTTTGTGTGTGCATGCAGTGCCCGGTTAGCATGCAGGATGAGCATGAATAAAGGGCATGTACTTTTATGTATCTCTGCTGGTGTTCCTAGAGCTAGGAGTCGCATCATTTAAAGTTTAAAATGGTTAATAATGTTCTTTATTTTGGTATAAATAAGGAAGTACAGTGTGTAGCCATCTTTATAGTCAGCCATTTTCAGTTCTCCTTTTTTTCTGATCCACCCTGGACACGAGAACTCCTGTGAGCGCATGGAGCTCAGAAGCAGTCTATGGTCAGTTCAGAAGTCACATGAGTCATTTAGTTGACGAGATTTTACTGGAAGACACTCTTCTGATTTCGGTAACAGAAGTATTCAAATAATGGAAATAATCTGCATTTGAAATGTTCCTTTTTTACTTTGGTTAGCAGCAGGATAGTACTTTCACACAACACTTTCAAATCATTCTTTGTAGTTTCGTAATTTTCACATTTCACTACTAGTTTGTTGCTCTAGCTCTGACACAATTACATTTGAAATCAGTGTGTTAGACAATGGTAGGTTTGCATCAGCTATAGCAGAGAAAGTCACAGCTCTAGAAGCAGTGCCAATGAGTAGAGTAGGAAATAGTGCTGAAAGATAAGGTGTCCCACAGCTCGGGCAGCAAGAGAACTGCTTATCATAGAGCAGTAGAAAATAACGGTTAGAAAAGATTTATTCAGCAGTTTAATCCCCCTCACTGTACATGAGATTATGGAGCTAGTGTTATTAACCCCTGGACATGGAATGCTTTTGCAGAGGATAGGGGGCACCCTGATTTGGTAACTGATCCATAAGTGCTCATGCAATACTACTGATATTGAGGAGCAGTCTCCGTTCAGGCTGCAGGGCAGTGACCCATCATTTAAAGTCCAAGGTCCCAGGCAAAATAGGAAGCGAGGTCATAAAAAATGACCAATGCTTGACATGAATTCACTCAATTCAGCTACATTACCATGTTTCCTTTGAGGAAAAGTATGTAACATCTTTGCAATGCATCAGACTTTCCAGTTGCTGAAGACAGGATGTACGGCTTACCTCCTAGTAGCATTACTGCATTGCTAACAGCATGACTCCTTCAGTTAATCTCAGAGGGGCAGATTTTTTAAGCTAAATGTCAGAGATTCAAACCCAGTGAATAAACCATCTGGTCTTTCCTCAGGTGATCGCATGAATAATCAGTGATGTTAATCATGTGAACAGATGCTGAAGAATTAGATTGTTTTGCTCCAGTAGTGTAGCAATTCCTTATTAGCATGGCAAAGTGGTTTTTTAATGTCTTTATCAGCTCTCAGAATGATATGAATTTTTCTTCCCATGCACAGTGGAAGCACCTGCCTATGGGGCTGTCTCAGTACTGTGCCTATTGAACATCCCTTGACTTTTGCCAGTTAAAATATATGCACCATAATTGTAGTGTCTCTTGGCTTGTGGTAATTCTGGGCGAGCTTCACTAGAGTTTATCTAAATCAATTGTTGGCTGTATATCACTCTGTATGGCAATAATCTTCTGCTGCTCACTTTGTCTTTCATGTTGCCTCGCAGCCTGAGACTTCAGGCCTCAGCTGCACTACAGCCCATTCACTGCAGTTTCACAGCCCACTGACAGGTTGAGTGCAGCAGCAGACTGAGAAAATGAGGTGAAACTCAGAAGAAAGAAACCAGGTTTACTTGCTGTGTTTGTTTCTTTGATAATACTAAGGTGACTAAGAAAACCCAAGTCACTGGCAGGGCAATCCAGGCAGAAGACAAGCTTCTCACAGAAATAATTTGCAAAGTTATGGTCATTTTTCTTATAAAACCAGACTATTAGCTTCTGATTAACCTGGCAATAATCAATAAATGTCTTTTGTAAGGATGAAGACTACAGTTTTTGTTAGATATGTTTAATAACTAAATATATAGCCTGATTATTTCTTCTTCATTGATCTCAGACTGTAATTCTCTGCTACATGGTCCAAATGAGTGGTGAATTGGGAAAAAAGAACTTGGTAACATTTACATGCTATTAAATATATTATCAGAGGGGTAGCAACCGATAAGTAGGACCCACACAAGTGAGGTGTAGGTCAGTGCTTCAAGTTGCTTTGATTATGTCCCCAGTGGTTATGCAGCCCATTCAAATCTATTAGAAGATCAGTGTTCATTAGCAATTGTGTGAAGCCAAACAACCACTGAAACCTGAACTTCAAACGCCAGAAGTCAAACCACTGTCAGATTAGAGAACAGAAAGTACAATACATAGAGAGGGATTTTGAAATGCTGTTTTAGTAAACTTCATAGCAGTGAAAATGATGTAACTATTCAAGGAGTTTGAGGTACAGTATGTCAGTTGCTGAAATGCTTAAAAATAAACTACAGTGCACTCATTTTTACAGAATGGGAAATCGAAGTGCAGGAAAATGAAATAACGTGGGCAAGGGAGCATCATAGCCTCTAGCAGGTCAGGTCTATAACCCACTGTCCAAGACCCAACACCGGTGTTAATCAGAAAGGCTGCTGCTTCCTGTGCAGCATTATGTGTTGCATAATAGTTGCAGTTTGTTGTCATTTTTCTGCTTTCTTTCAAATGTGGGGCTGTAAGAAATAGCTGTCTCACTTGTTAGGTGACAGTTTTCCTTATTTCTCAGTAGGAGAGATGAGTTACCAGAAGTGCCCTACAGAGAGAACAGTGCTTGTTGCTGGGAAGTTACACATTCAAGTGTCCAAACCCAAAACCACAATGTACTATTTGCTTTAGACAGTCATGCGATAACGCGTTTCTTTCTGTTGTAAGCTGTTAAAAATAAAACAAGGATGCAGAAAATAAATGTTAGAACAGAAGGAGCACCCTGACTTTCAACATAGCTAAAGCAGCAGGGTGGCAGCCCTTGGAGCTGAGCAGAAGTAAGTTTTAGAGTTGTTTCTTTTTGCTCGGATTTAAAGAAATATGCACACAATTTCCCTACCTTTTTTTAAATCAGTCATATTCTGAGCATCGTTTTGGATCTTGACATCTGATGAGGAAGCAGCTGCACAAAAGTGTATCTGCTTGGCTCGAATCTGCTGTTTACCACCCGACTTTTGAAATATCCTGCCCTAACATCAAGCTATCACACATCAACCTGTTTCACCCATTGAAAGAACAAGAATGAAGAGATCTCAGGTTTTACCTACATGGTAATCTAACACAGTATATGCCCAGCCTCTACCCCTTTGTTCTGGTCATGTTCAAGCAGGTCAGGCTGCAAGCCAAACTCACCATTACAGACACAGTCTATAAGTTCCTCAGGACAGGGTACTGAGTTCATGATTGAAGTAGAGTGGCTAAGGGTAGCTGCTGATGAGCCACGTCTTTACTTGTTTTATGACGTGCCTTATGTGACAATTGTCCTGCTGGAGAGTCACATCCTAAAAGCCCAGATTTACACATCTAGAGTTAGGTGGTCCAAACAGCTACTCTGAAAGACTTCTGCCACCTATGTGCTGGCAAGAGAAGAGAAATGGGCGGTGGGAAGGGACATAAAAAGTACATTTTTCCTAGGATTAGAACAGCTCCTCTTTGTGTGCTATGAAATAAATCATGCTTCTAGTGCTGTGCTAGGAAAGTAGTGCAGTGAATTGTCAGTAATCTGAAATAGGATGATTGTCACTAATTAGCTCCTGGCCCCAACACAGAACCTGTCTCCACAGGATTATATCTTTACACTGTAGGTATTGTTAACTTTGCCTGTTGAAAGCACACTTCCAGAAGTGGGCAGGTTATCTCCTCCTTGTGGGGCTTATAAGAACAGTTCCAAGGCAAGTGATTGAAGAGCACCTAACTCCAGAGCAGATTCAGAAGGGGTTTTCACACTGCTTGGGCAGATGGAAACTGCCAGTGCCACCACTTCTGCTCTATGGGGTGGAGTGTGCTGATCTGCACAGGGACAGAAATGACTACCTCTGTCACCATAACTTATATGTGACCAAGAGGGCAGATGCTGCAGCCCAGCAGGTGCAGAAGATTCCACGGTGGGTTATCTCTAGCCACGGAACTGTCCTCCTTCCAGGAACGCTCTTTGATGAAGGAGATAAGAGCCTGCCAGTAACTTCTCTTATGTGAAGGAGTCAGCAAAAGTGTCTCCATCAAAGTGGCTTTGTTATTGCGATAGTTCCTGAGAAGGAAACGTAGATACAGCTGCATGTCGTAGTCTGCTTTTTACATATTCTTGTTAGGTAATTGTATTGTATTTGCTTTGTAGCTGATAAATTAAGTGGACTATGAAATGGCAAACAAATCAAAGTCCTACAAATTTGTATGAGCAAACCTACTGAATCCAGCAAGTTATTAGCAGGTGTGAAGATAGGCAGTTTTTCTCAGGTTTGAAAGGATCAGCTGCCAGCTGTTCACTCTGTACATGATCTGAATCTTTTTTAGAGAAGGGTGGATGGAATGTGCTTGACAGTGCCTAGTGACTAACGTGCTTTAGGATATCCCCTATAGTCCAACCCCAGTAAGCACAAAATTACTGTAAGATTCATGTATACATTATTCTTGAAAAAAATTGAAAATTAAGTTTGTTAAAATTTCTACCCTAAATTTCACATCCTTTTTCTTTATTGTTAGCTCTAGGTTTCCGGCATCTCTCCAAGTTGGAGCTGAATTAATATTTTGGGATTTTGTAAGCAGACAGGTGTGGAAACTAGGGAATAAGTGCTTGATATGAAGGCTGTTTTTTTCCCTGTTAAACTAGACTTCAGCTCATTAGTCCAACATAACTAAGGCCATTTGTACCACCCTGCCACAACCAGGCAATGCTGAGACCTTACCATGTATAACTAACTGAACTCAGCAATTCACAACAACACATTTTACTCTGTGTTCGTCACCTGGCAAACACTTTCATTGCTTTTGCCATTACCCAAAGCATCCTTCTTCTGAGTAAAGAGGAGGCAGGAGTGAAACAAGAAACAAAGAAGAAACTTGATTTGCTGGGATCTGTGCCAGTGAAGAGAAGATCCGTTATTTCTCGACCATATTCCCAAGGTGCTTCTAAGCAGTCTGTGTTCGTAGTTTATGGGATTTGGTGGTGAACGAAGCAGGTGATGTGCCACTAGCAAGGACAGGCAGCTGCAGGCATTACAGCTTTCATAGAAAAATGTTAACAGGGGATTACTGTTGCAAACTGGTGTGTAGACTGCCTCAACTCTATCATTCATGATCATACTTTATCCTGCTTTTCCTCTCCTAGATTTAACTTCCTGTATTCCTTTGGAGCACCTCTCCTAGGCACAGTCTGCCCATCAACTTGGCCCCTGGAGTGGGAATTTTCTGTCCCCATCTATACACAACTCTAACACCATGAGCTGGGCTGTGCACTGCTTCTGCTATCTTGAAAGCAGAAATTCATCTTGATCCTAGCAGCGTTGCACTCCTGGGTTATAACTTGCTGAGGATTCTTGCTGTCATGTGAAGCAATGAGAAGGGTTGGAGGAATAGCCAAGGGTCTGAAATACACAACTGTGAAACTTGCCAAAAGCCTGGCTGCTCTAGAGGGGGTGTCTAGTCCAGGCTTTCAGTGGCTGACAGATCCCAAGCGCCCAGACATTTGTCCCAACCCAGAACTGCTGGAGGAGACCTCGCTATAGCCTTGACAATCAGCTGATTCTGTGGAAGGCAGCCACAGCTCCCAGATCCTCTTCAGGCCACATACAAAAGCTCTGTGTGTTGCAAGAGGACTACAGACCACCCTTGGGAACCCTTGATGGACAACTTCCCGGTCTCCTGGCCTCACAACATCACCCTGAACTCATCATTTCAGCTGGGCCAGAGGCCTTCCATGAGTTAGCCTAAAGTGAGTGTGCTTGTTTTCCTCTTGCACTGAATGAGAAACTGACAATATCTAATTGTCAATACCCCTCCCTTGAGAGACATGCAACAGCGCTGCTCCTCAGGGCATATTCCCCACTGCTGTATTTAGAACAGTTTGAAAAGACTAAATTTTAAAAATAATAGTCTTTCCAAAAACTCCCCACCCACAAGCACTCCTCTGCCAATTTTCAGTTTGAAGAAAATGGAAAATGACAAGTTTATACACTCTAATGAACAGGAGTTCAAAATGGAACCTGAACACTGTAATTCTTGTTAATGTCTGCTGATAATGGAAAGCAGAGGTGATGATGGCATAGTGCCCAGAGGGGCCCTTTGTTGTAGATGCTTTTGTTGTTGCTTCTTTTCTCAGTTTATACTGAAGGTGAAAACCTCTGTTTTCTTCAGTGCTTAACACTACTTTTCTGCTCTTAGCTTTTAAATAAAGCTACACATCAGTACTTCTGCAATGCTGCTTATTGCAAGTCACATAGTGAGTTTAGATGTTTTCCTGTTCTTGAGACTCTCGTTTTCTGGAGATATTATGTGTTAAGGTTATTTGTGAACATTTGCCACAAAATACCAGTGGGCAGTCATCAGACTTTAGCTTCTGCAATTAAATATTTGTAAAGGAAGGGTCATATAAGTAGATAACATCGTTTCTTTCTCCTGTTCTAATAAACCGTACTTGTCCTGTGTAGGTGTATTAAGTATAAAGTGATTGATAGTATTGAGTCATTTTACTATCTTACAGAATTTGCTTTAGAAAGTCAAAGGAGGCCAGAATGTTGCAATTAGGTGTTTCTCCAAACCTTAGGTGGACAATACACTTGTGCATGTTTGTCTCAAGCTGTGTGATGGGGGCTTGAAATCAAATGGAGTAAGAATGGCTTTGAATTTGTAGGTGCAGCTGTGGTTGCTGGGTTTCACAGGACTTGTGCTGATCAAATTTAGTGACGTGAATTTTGCAATCTGGAATTGCTTGTCTTTGTGCAAACTCTGTTGTGCTCTAATGCATATTCAGCTCAGATGTAGGCAGTCATTTCTAGAGGTTATGGAATACGTTTTTGCCACCGTATTTCAAACCAAGTAATAGACATTTAGCCAGTGTTATACCTAAACCATTACTAAGGATGAATTCTGTCCTCTTTGGCATCAGGGAAATCTATGTAGTTAAAGATAGAATTTAATCTTCAGATTTTATGAGGGTATAGCAATTACCTTTTACCCATGCACATGAAATACATGAAATCAGGCAAATTTGTAATTAATTTAAACTAAAACAAAGTGCATTTCTATTATTAACAATATTGCATAAAACTTACAATGCCATGGCTAAAAAATGAAAGCCAAGTAACAGTTCAGAGTCAGTTGCTGCTATAAAACTTCTGACCTTAGTTACTGAATGTACATACAAACAAATAAACTAACCAGACAGAGATACTCCCCTAGGAGCAATCATGATTTGCAAAATGTAGGGGGCTTTCAGCCAACCTGTAAAGTTGATGGAATAAAAAGTGTGCCTGTGTATGCCAGCTCATTAATCAGTGCCCTTTTTCACTAGCTGAAAGGACGGTTTGTAGATTTGCTTCTACCCAAGGCATCCATTTTTGTATCCTTTCCAGTAAATACTGCTGACTCGAAGGCTCTGGCAGTCAGGAAGTGTTTTGCTGAAACATCACGGACAGCACTGTGTATCATGCAGTGATAGCTCTGTGGAAGGCTCTATCTCTGGTCTTGCCAGTTGTATTCTTCAGATGCAGCTATCCTCTTGGATGCCTATTGCTTCATGTTGGCTTAAAACACTGCTATGTTATATTGTCAAATCTGGGACCTGTTAGACAACTGGTGCCAAATAAATTTCCTCAGTAATGTTTGAAGTCTCTGATGGTAAGCACTGCTTATTCGATAGATCTCAGATACGCCAAGTTGGTTCTCAGTATTCCTGTGTCAGTTCTGCTTATTGTTAGCCTTCGACCTTGGCACGTCTCACTTGGTCTTGGGGATTGTCTCACTGAGGACTTGTATTGGTCTCCATCATTCAAATTTTCTTGCAGTCAGCTGCAATTGTTCTCCAGTGGTCAGCAAAAGTGGTCTTTATTGAACCTTATATGTTTTCTTCATCTTCAGTGTAAATTCTGTTTTGACAGCATGCTCATCCCCAAAGTCCCCTAAAGTTCACTTTGAAATTCATGCTAGAGGCTTAAACACATCATCTTCCTTTTGCACACTGCTGGACTTGTACATACTGGAAACTGTTCAGAATAGAGTTTTAGAAAGTGACAACTTTTTCTTAGTATCTCTGAGGACAAACAGCACACGTTGAGCTTGTGTTCTAGACTTTTGCTCCCACCTAGCATTACCTACTAACTCTGAAAATAGGGATTTGTATGTCTTAGCCAAAACCCCCTAAGGTAGGGGAGAACCTCAGTGACCTGCTGTGCAGCAGCCATGCACTGCAGCTGAGAGCAGAGCTGCTGTGACCCTGACATCCCTCTTCAGGGTTCCTCTCAGGATATGTGTTCAAATAGCTGTCTAACATGCTGATCTTATCCCATTTCAACGCACACCTACTCAAAGGATATTGCAGTTGGCTTACATAAGAACTAGACAAAACATTGCCATTTAAAACTTGTGCACATTGTTAAAGCACAAAGAGAACGGTCCCTTCGTTCACGTTTTGTTTCCAAAACCTTGCTATGGTGAGGCACAGGCATAAAACATATAAGTGGATATTAGGAAACCAGCTCTGCAAAAACCATGTAAAAGTTTACAGAAGTTAAAAAAAAAAACAACACCATGTAAAAGTTTACAGAAGTTCTTCACCTGTACTCAGGTGCACAGAGGATGGAGTGAGGATGCACAGCTCTTTTTATTTTTATTTTTTCCTTTTAAATACTAGGGCAATATTTCTCTTTATTTTGGGGCATTTCCTGTCATTCCCTTTACCCAGCCCCTGGACCTACTCTTGGGCTACTGAAGGGCTCAGAAGGTTTGGGAAAGAAGTCTCATGTCCTTGCAGCTGGCTACTTAACTCCTGTAGGCAAAGCTGTAGATACATGGTCTCTGTTCTGGAGCAAGAGCAAAGGGCCAACTTCTGCCCTTTACTCAATAATGTTTATTTCCTGCGTGCTAATCTGAATTAAACCTTTCCATAAGCTATATTTGAAGCGAATCACCTCACCAAGCTTGCTTACAGGAGTTTGGTGAGTTCAGCTTTGAAACGGCCGATTCCTATAATGAAAGGTTAAAATGTTAGGCATAAAAATGACCCTTTGCCTTATGAGAACTGCCACACTAAGCAACCTACAATTTCTCCAGCTAACAAGATACACATGGAGCTTACATCAATAAGCCTTTAATCATACGTGTGTCTTCACTAGCTGTGCTGCAACATGTTTGGGCTGTATAAACTCTTCAGTGCTCTGTCCTTGTATATTTGTGTGAAATGTCTTGTACACCTACAGAGCTCTATATAAAAAATAAATCCTAATCCTCATCAATAATCAAAGAAGGGAGCAGCTGCAGGCTGTACTTTGGCTGACCCTGTCCCAAGTGAGCTAAAGAGAAAGAAATAAAGACCCAGCATATGGCACTGCAAAGTAATAGACAGTATCTCAGCTCCTGTCTGAAGTGATCTGTATATCTGCTGGAATAACACTAAGGAATTTTCTTCCCATCGAGAACAGGGTGTTGCACCAAGCGACTTCCTGGTCCTGCAGGTCTCTGCAGCCCATGCACCCTGCCAAAGGCTGTGGCAAAACCTGTACATGGGTCACTCTGAGGGGACAGGCACTGGGAATGTAGCATGGTGGCTCTAGGATTGCACCCACAGCCTGATGCAGCTCCAGGGATGTGAGTGATGCATCTTTCACACGGGCATCACTTCATTGAAGCCAAATTTCCCATACAGCCTTTTCACCAGGCTTCTCATTGTGATGTTAGATTTTTCAGGATGACACAAGGTGTGAATTTGCTCTGCTTTGCCTTTACTGCCTGCCAGTCTTCAGCTGTTTTCAGCCCTCGTAGGGACAGTAGATATGCACTATTTCACATGTTCCACCACAGCTGAATTTTCCATACAAATCCCCACTTTACAGCTCTCCTGTGCTCTCAAAGATGAGAAATGATGTTCTTGCCAGCTTAAACCATGTAAACTTCATCATAATCTGAGTTTGGGAGAGAATTAATAAATCCCAGTGTAAGTTTCCTAGGAAGGAATTCTGGTCTGTTTTCAAGATGATGATGCAATCTCACTGATGGAGTGAGAATAGCTTTTCCTTCAGTCCACACCTTGGGATACACATTAGTTACACAGAATAAGTGAAGTATTCCCAGGATCACCAACAGAATGGCAGTAATTTTCTTTCTCTTCTTTTCCCACCATTTTTAAATTTTCCCTGTTCTCCCTTTCAGCTTTTAAAATAACATAGATTGCTTTATTTTAAAATCTTAATCCTTTCATCATATCTCTTCTGCTGGCTATGTGCCTGTCTTCCTTCCACTGACTGCACTAATTCTGTGATCCTTACAGGAGTTGATTGAGGACCAGCTTACAGGCCTACATCAATGCTGTGGGGAGCACTGAGGTAGTGTTTCTACACTGCAGACTGAGAAGTGATGCAGACATCTTGCTCTTTTATTTTGAAAAGTTTGCTTTATCTCTTAACAAGTGTCCAGTTAACTTCTGTCCAGCAGGACAGCCTTTCTTGCCAGGAGCAGTTACACCTGTAGTGAGTTTCAACATTTACCAAATTTTCCCCTTTCTTTACTGTGCCTTTCCCAGTGTTCTTGTTTTCCTCTTTCCTTAGATAGGAGGTAATTCAGCATTGATCTTTTGAGGTTGCATCCAAAATGCCAGAGATCTGTCAGGATTCACAGACAATCTGTTTTCAGTTGAATTGATTGGTTTTAATGGAAATATTTATTCTGGAGACTTAAGGCAGTGGTTACATGAGTGGTAGGTAACTTTAGGCCACTGTGGATAAAAAAACAGGTCAGTAGTAGCATTCTGCAATCTTTTTTCTTTGTTGATCATAACATGCTTTTTAAACTCCATCATTGCCATAACTCACTATTTGAGCTGGGAAACTATTTCATTGCATAAACACAAAATACAACATGACTTTTCTACACAAGCATTGCGAGTGATTGTTAGTCCCTTTGTTGGTTCCTTCTGTTCTCTTTACTATTTCTTAGTGTGATCTGTGAGCTTGCCCTCACCTTGTGATAAAA
This sequence comes from Odontophorus gujanensis, assembly GCA_013399175.1. Classification (NCBI taxonomy): domain Eukaryota; kingdom Metazoa; phylum Chordata; class Aves; order Galliformes; family Odontophoridae; genus Odontophorus; species Odontophorus gujanensis. The sequence goes on from VXAB01003641.1 coordinate 844,921, forward strand.
ACAAATTGTAGTTCAAAAATACAGAAGTAAATTCCATGTTTTATTTCTTCAGTTTACTTCTTTGTTATGAAGCAATTAGTACTTCACTTGTGCTTTAAAATTGCTTGTTATTAAAGTCTATGTTGATGTAACTTCTCCTAGTTGATGTAATTTCTGCTAGTGATCTGCCTCTGTTGCCTAGTGGTCTTCAGTGTGTTCACTAATGAACACCCCATTAGATCTTCCTTGCTCATTTGCTTTTGTTATGTACTGTCCTGAGGAAATGGGTGATCAGTGCAAAACCAAGTCTAGCAAAATACTTCTTTATCTTCAAGACAGTCTTCAAATCTTCACTGTCATTTTTATAGGGTGGCAAATTCCATGCGGCCCATTTGCAATTTGGTTTTACACAGGAATAGACAGAATCCTGTCCTGTGGAGCTCACCTCATCTTGAAAATAATAGAGCTTTGTGAAAATAAGTGGAAAGTAAAGATTTCACAGTTGTATCTGAATTGGAAATGAAACGTAAATGTGTTGTTACCTTTTTGTTTAGAAGGCTGCCTGCAGCATCTTATGAAGGAGGCTATTTTGGGGCTAGCCTAAATCAGTTAGGAATGGGCCATAGCTGAGGATCAAATTCCAGCTTTAAAAAAAAATGGTTGTATGTTTAACTGACCTAGTAAAACTTGTGTGTAGACAAGTGCAACATAGGAAGTACAAGACAGGATTGTCTACTACTCCTGTGCACATGCTGTCACTAGGATTTTAGCTTGCATGAGAGTAGATCTGAATTTAGCTTCCAGTCCTCACATATCTTACTTCTCCCCTTTACATTCCCATCCAAGCTAATAAACTTACGAGAAAAAATAAAAGCCTTTGCATGAAGTAACAAAACTGGACAGCCAGCATGCCTCGGAGAAGACACTGGGCTGCATTCAGTAACTCATTAGAGTTCAGATAAGAAGAAATGAATTGAAATGGAAAATATGTTCTAAAATGATGAGAAAGGAGTAGTTGTTTAGACTGAGTAATGTGGACAGCTTCATCTGCTGGGTAAGCACTGCCGATAAAAACATTCACAGCATATAGTTTTAGTTGGAAGAAACTCATGTTGTTGGTGGTCTTACTCTTTCTGTCATTGTGTTGTATGACTAGCCTAGTGAATAAGTGTATTTTCTTGGCACTGGAGCTCATGAAAGCCATAACTGAACATTTGGTGATTTGCTAGAAGTAGGTTTCAAATTAAGTAAAATTAAAATCTGGTGACAATGTGACTTTGAATTCAACATTTTGTGTCACTTTGGTTAGGTCCCTGGGAATGTATAATGCAAAATATATCAGTGACCGATCAGCACTGAATAATCAAATTAATTTGACCAACCTCTAAAAGCAGAGATCTGCAAATCTAATTTCCTGTAGAGGCTTTCACTATTGTATACAGCTGTACCATAACACATATATGGATGTACAACAGGAGAGTCATCTGGCCTAAAATGTAGTTGATTGTTTGGCTCAGGAGTATAATAAAACTGTCAGCCAAACTCTGCCATTGAACACTGAGTAATCTATACTTGTGACAGGAGCTTGTCAGTGATTTCCAGTAAAAACTCCTGGAGGCCTAATAATTGTAAAAATGCTGAAAGAGAATTTTCACCCTCATTAAGACTCAGAAATGGGTTTTGTATCAGTGGGCTACAGTCAAACTACAAGCATTTCAACTGCGCAGAGCTTCCCCTCCAGCTGTGTGTATTCCTTGCCTTGTCTTCCTGTTGCTTCCCATCCCTCAGTGTGTGTGATCATCGCTTCATGTGCAGTTCCATGCATCCCAAGACCACCATTTTGCTCCTGAGTTTCCAGCAGGCTCTCCTGGGCTGCTGGCAGTACCCCAGCTGCCCCAGCTCCCACATCTTGGCCAGGTGCTCTGCTCACCAAGCTAGTCAAGGGTGAAATAAATGCTGTGCCTGCAGATTTGGGAGAAGGGGCTGGTGTCAGTGCAGTGCCAACCTGCGGGCAAGGATGTGGTAGTAGGCAAAGCATCTTTGCATTCTCAAACAAAGTGTGCAGCTCTATTAGGGTCTAATTGAGAAATCTCCTTCTTCCATTTACTATATAGGCAAATCGAGATGGTTCCTTTCCCTTCATGCTTGTCCTTTCTTTCTTGGTGTCTGTGTCTGGAAACACTGTAAAGAGTGCTGTTCTCAGAGTTGCAGGTTCTGTTAGATATTGGGCTCTGGTAAGTCAGCATTACAGTGGTCTTTTGTAGATCTAATCCTTGGGAGTATTTTTTTCAGGAGAGATTTAAATGATCATGTGCCTCAAAGTGCTGCAGGCCACCAGAAGAAATACTCCTTGCCCTGAGCTCTAAGAATACCTGTAGCAAATTTTCATTAAGAGAGGAAGCATTATTCCCTATTTGCAGATCTTTGTCTCAGCAGTGCAGATAAGAGAGAAGATAAGAGGTACCAAGAGGTCAGAGAGGGGAATGTGAATTTAATTTTTATTTATTTATTTGTATTTTGTCTACATCAGTAATCACTGGAGTATAGGAGTACCTCTCAAAAATGTAAGGGAATTATTTAGAAAAATGTCAAGGATAGATGTAGCAACGCTGAAACTGTTGTTGCTGTTTTCATGTTTCTTAATTAACCCTCAAAACTTTCTTCAGCCCATCCATTCAGTCTTGGAAAGATTTTAAACTTGACTGAGAACTTACGATGAAAGCAAACGCTTTCAAAAGCGGCTGAGCCCTGGAAGTGTCAGCTGTGATTCATTAGTGTCTCAGAGATATATAACTGAGTTGATGAGGACAAGGAAAGTTTCCATAACAGCAGCAGAACTAAAATGAGATTGAGAGAGTAGTCATTGTTTGAAAGAGACACAGCCCTTAAGCAGATTGCAATTATTTTATTGACTGCAGTGCTCAAGGCACTTTGTGACTCAGAAAAGCCCCTCAGCCACCTCTGTGCCTCCAGTTTTCTCCATCATAGAACTTAAATAGCTTCTTCTTTTTAGACAACAGATTTGTCTTTCTTCCACCAATACTATGGTTATTATGAATGACATTTCTGCTTAAAGAGAATGGTCTTCATTCAAAAAGGCAGCAGTTAAGTTTTCTTTACCAAAGTACAGCTCCTTTTAAATAATTAAACTGAGTAGATTGCAGGTATTTACATAACAGCCAAACTTGTCTTCAGAGGAAATGCAGTAATTTCAAAAAGAAGTGAGTTTAGATTTAATTGCTGCTCATCTATCTATCTATCTATCTATCTATCTATCTATCTATCTATCTATCTATCTATCATCTTTCTATCCATAATCCATCTTATGAAGGATTTTCTAAACACAGTAGTATGAGCACAGTCTTTATGATTAGTGTGGCTCCAGGAACAAGGCACAAAGTTGAGCAGCAGGCTGATAAGGACCCTTCTTTTCAATCTGGAGGAGCTAATCTTACTTAAGATATAGTGGTGAGTCTGCGTATTGCTACTTAGAGATTTTATATATATATACACATATGCTAATTGCATATATGCTCTTGCTAACGTTTCCAGCAAGGAAACAGTTGGGAATCTTGTTTAGTTGGACATTGCGTTGAAGTAAGTCAAGATAATGTTTCAATGCCTCTGTTCTTAAGTCTGTTGGCAGCTGCAGAGGGATAGAGAAATGGGAATATGTGCTTTACAGCCAGCAGTCTGTGGTTTACGCCCCATAAGCTGTAGATCACCCACGTTTCTGTTTGAGGCAAGCCTCAGCAAATTCAGGCTTGCAGATTTTCTTTGTATGGTTTGCAGTTCTAACCTGCCGAGTCCTGTTTGGGTGTTCAGGCTTCTGTGAACTAGGAAGTATCCAAATGATGTCAGAAGGAAACAAAAATAATTTATTTGGAATCCGATCCAAAGTTTAACTGAAGCCAGTGCTTCAGTTGACCTGAAACCGCTTTTTGGTCAGATGTGTCTTCTGGTAGGAGGGCAGTGACTTTCACCTCCTATGTGTGCTGCATTGAAGGAAATTCCCTCACCTCACCCATGTAGGAAAGATCTTCTTAAGGCAGTCTTCTGAGTTGTGAAGGACTGTAGCAGTTTCCCATTTGTATTTATTTTATGGTATCCAGCACCCTAGAGTAAGATGCTTAAAATAAAAACAAATAAGAGTACAGGCTGAGAAGAGCCTGTGGAGGTCCCTTGGACACAGTGCTATGGAAGAGCAAGCTGGGAGGGGAGACCTCAAGGTCTCCAGGGTTGGTAGCAAAATACTACCTGTACATAGGGCAAACATAACAGGAGCTAGCATTTATGCTTACAAGCACTGAGTGATGGTACTGGCTCGAGCTGTTCATTGTGAACTGGGGCAATTGCTGTGAGTATCAGCATGGAGCAGTGCTAGTAGAGAGGCTTTTCTCTGCACCTTGGTAGCAGGAGCATGAGCTCTGGTACCTTGAGACCAGCCCCTTGTTCCTTACAGTTCTGACTCCCAGGCATGCTTGTTAGTGACTGCTCTGAGTTCTCTCCTGGAGGTTAGTGCTGCAGAGGTTAGTGTCTGCCCCAGGTCCCCTTCCCACAGTGGCCCTGCACCAGCACACAGCAGGCCTGTGGTTAAGTGCTGCAATCTGGTCCTGTATGAAATACTCTTAGGTTTGTGGTACAGTAACTTGGGCAATCCCAGCTATGTGCATCTTGTCATATGGTCTTATAATATGGGAACATGCTTTCCTACAGTTATTAATTTTTTTCCTGCAAAATAAAAAAAAATGTTGAATCTACCACTAGAGTTCAGTGTTTTCAGACTCCTGCTGCTGAGGGGTGATCACTGAGGGGCAAATACATTAGATGAGAAAATCTCTTCTGTCAGCAGGAATATGTGAAATATTTTTTTCTTGTATCTAATGTGTTGCTGAGATACAAAGGAACAACTGCAATAAATATCAAAATAGGGGAGTCTTCTTTAGAAATGAGATTTTTCTCTACCACCTTCTTTAGTATGTCTGTAAATAAAATTGTTGGTTTTTTACCTGTTTAAGTACCTTTGAGAGATCAGTTATAGCAGATTGGAGAAGAGATCTAAATTAAACTGTGTGTATGGATTTGCTTTTTGCTGTTTAAAATTACAGATGAATTCAACCAAATATGAAGACAAGCAAATATTTCTGAGTAATCTTTGTCAGTTGAATATAAAGCGTTAATGTTTGTTGGTTTGCTCCTCTCAGATCTGCAAAGAAGAAGGTTAGGAAATATCTTTGGTCTCATCTTTCCTGTTATGATAAATAACTGATCTGTGGTCAGAGCTGTAAAGTTCATAACCTGCCCAGAAAAAAACTTAGGAACAAACCACTGCTGCTGCAACATTATGTAAAGTGGAAAACCTATTTTCCTGGGGAGGGGTGCTGCTTAAAGATGATTTCACAAAAGAGGAAGCCCTTGCTGTTTATCCTGCTTGATCCAAATGTGCAACATTTCCTGTGGCCAGATCTGCAGTAAAATCAAAGGGGGTAGCCATGTTCTGTGGTCTATTGCTTCCTATAGCACACCCATAGAAGAGAGGAAGAAATTACCATTTGTTATAGAACTACCCCCTAACCTTCCTTATCTGATCAATCAATTAAAAACAACAAAGCATTGATAATAACCCCACAGTGTCCAACTGGTAATCTATTTTTTGCATCTGTCTGGTAGAACCTCTGTCTATTTTAAGGTGACAGAAAGCAATTCTACACATTCTGCACGATGGATTTATCCTTGAAACTTTTCAAACAGAGTATAGATGGCTGATAAAGTCTTTGCTTGCAGAACATCATTAAATGTCTGATTGGGCAACATAGATACATCTTAGGTTTCAGCAAATCAGCAATACTGATTAGAGTAACCTGGAAATGAAGACTCTTGCCAATTATCAGTGGACACTGTCTTGCAGTCTTGATGCAGATAAAATCACAGAGCTTGGAAATTTTCTTATATTTCTGTGTATTTCGATTATCCTAGAAGGTGCTTAGAGTCTCTATAGTAGACAGTCTTTTAAAAAGCAAAATATGGGCAGAATGACAGACAGACTTCAGGCCTTCCAGCAGGTGCAAACAGACATGAACGCCAGCGAGCCACTGGCAGAAGTCATGTCATTTGAGGCCAAAGGTTGATGCCTTGACTGATACCACGAATATTCGTGGCCTTGACACTGCTCATTCCTCATCCATACTGCAGGAAGGAGCTCACTTAGCTGTACACAGATATTTGCTGCAGTGACTTGCAGCAGGCCTGTGGCCAATGAAGAAGGCTACAGTCTTTCAGCAGTGTGTATAGAGCTACTAAGAGCATATACACTAAAGTTATATTAAGAAAAATGCATTTAGTTACAAAGTCAAAGGGAGAAGAGATAGGAAATGCTGTAATTTAGATTACCTGTGTAACCTTGTGTCAAGTCCCCCACGTATTTGAATAAAGTGACAGACTTTAATTACACCCTGAGCATTTTATCTGTGATAGCTCCTACCTGGGCTAAACAATAGGATCACATCTGGAAAAATGCAGTGTGCTCTCTCAGTGGACTTAGTGGAATATCTCTAGAGATCTTACCAAGGAAACAAGCCATGTCCTGTGTTCAGAGCTGGCTTTCTCCTTTGTTTAGAACTGATGTTGTAGACTGGTGTGGAGGAGTTTCTGTAAGAAGTCTGTGTGTGTGCAGGGTTACCCACAGTCCTACTCAGGGAATGCTGTTCTTCCCGTTCTTTAGCACTGAGGTAACTCTGCCTCCTGGATCCTGCAACCTGGTGACTGGCACCCCCTAAATGCTGAAATGATTGATGAAATCAGTTGCCAGCTTGAGTCCTGGGTGGGTAATGCTGGAGACGGAGGCAAGATTCCTGGATTCCACTTGTGTCTGACTCAGTGTGTGATCTTAAGCAGTAAATGCAAGTCAAATCAGGGCATGCTCTAATCTGTCATGGAAGGTAGTTATGGGATTAATGAATGTTTGTCAAAGCTAGTTTAGTCAATACTGCAAAACACAGGCACAGCTAACTCCATTTTATCAGCAACTGGCTGGCAGAGTCAGATTCAATGAGAATACTGCAGTGCAAGGCAATGCTAGGCACTGCTAATGTTAGTCTGCCGAGAATGTATCTTCCTTCTAAGCCCAGGGCTTACAGCAGTGTTTTCTGCCACTCCTTTCACAGGGCACTGCTGCCCGTAATTGCCTGAAATCATCCAGTGAGCATATTTTACCATCTCAGCTGCATCCTCAAGAGTTCCTCTACCTTTGAGCTGGGTCTGCATCCCTGAGCCATGCTTTGCACAGCAAAGGGGGTATCCCAATAGCCTAAGGACAGAATCTATATCCACATGAACCAGCTACTTCTCACTAAGTCCAGTTCTTTTGGGATCGGATTTACTTTCCATGCTCAGAACAGCTTACGGGACTCGCACCACATTTCCAACGTTTCCCTGAGGCATCAGACTAACTGCCGCTGTGCAGAACAATGGGGTAATCAATGCAGGCGCAGTGGTGCTGTCTAATTCTTCTGGAACGGGGACAAAACCCATGAAGAGAATTGGGCCAACATGCACATTCCCAGAGCGAGCGTCTACAGCACGCAGCTGGTGCCGGGGAGCTGCCGACCTGCCCAGTGTTCTCATTGGGAAGGTACCAAAATGCTGGAAGTGTGTGTCCCAAACCTGAGACAATCCAAATGTGGGCATGTGTTGCAAATTATTAAGGAAAACTGCATTTGGGGTTTTATGTAGATGTGGACCTCTTATATTTTGTAATTTTTCTTGTCAGTGTTTTTCCTCAGTAAAACGTTAAATTTTGAAAATGTTGGGAAGAAAATTTTAAGGCTCAAATAATGTTAGGAATCATGGAAAATGATGTAAAGTATTCCTGTAGCCACAGCTAGTCCAGATCTTCGTTCAGTATCTCCATGAATCAGAGTTGAACAGAATTATTTCTGTCTTTCACACTCACGGCTTTTGCTGAAAAGAAGTTCATCAAGTTGGTTTTGTGTTACCCATTTCACTGTAGTTAACTCATCAGTTGGAAGTTAGTCAGAGATTAGGAAACATTATGAAGTTATCAAAAAACTGGCATGTTAGGATGAAATCAGTTAATCTTTAGCCTCACAGGATAGAAAGAGGAAATGTAATTGCAACACTGAACTGTGTTTTGCAGTCATTATCACTTAGAGAGCCCTTTAGATAATTCTATAATTAGCATGGGACATGTAACGGAGGAAAAATACCTGACAGGAGAGGAACTCAGTGAATGTTTTCATTCACAAATAGGATCTAGCTGCCATGCCAGTGCAGTCTGCTGAAGCAAGCTCCTGTGTGTAACAAGGCAGGGGTACCTGAGGGCCACAGCCACCTGGGCCATGGAGCAGGGAGCAAGGCTGGCACTAACCAGGTAGCTCTTTATCTTCATCTGATTCTCAAAATACCTTTCAGCACAATCACTGTTCCAGTCAGATCGCTGAATTAAGACCAACTCCGTTTATCACACATTTTGATGTTTATACAGTACCTGTCATCACTCGCTTAAATGGATAACAGTATGGATAGAGATTAATTTCTGCTCTGTATTTGGTCTTGAAATATAAACTGTGTTTTTAACTACTAATTCCTGAAGTGTGACATTTTGTGAAAGATCTACCTAAATCTTAACAACAATTACTGGCACTTTGTTCGGGAGTGATTTGCAGCAGTGTTACTTATACACTGAACAGAGTGTTTCAGTGATTTCATCTCTGAGAAAACTCTATTAAGTTATCAAATAATGGTAACTCAGGTTCTCATGTTGAATTGTTAGATAGGTGACAAAAGAGAAGTTGGCTTTGTGATTATTTTAGCAAGGTAAGGGAATGGCCTTGGGTTTCTTCTGTTATTTCAGACTGAAAAATTGCCTGCCTACAATGTTTGTATGGAAAGCTGCTCTTCAGTTAAACTGTTGTGGAAAAAGAAAAATCTGTCTTTATAGAGAACTTTTTATTGAAAAGGGAAACAATTATAAATGATATTTTATCTCAGGTATGGCAAAACGAATTTTCACCACTACTGCTCATAATATGAAGTGCCTGTTTTCAGTTTCCTGTAGGAAATAGGGGTGTGGAAGTTTTTCAGTTCTAGTTTCCAGCTCCTGCAGGAAACTCTATCTTCCAACCCCAATCACATCTGAGATGAGCTGCTGCTTCCTGCTTTCTTTACTGGAATCCCGTTCTGGCATTTATTCTCTCATGATCTGAAGCTTTTCTTCAGTTTCTGGGCCAAATACATTCATGGTTATCATATTCCTTTTAATTGTCCATTAGTTTCAATAGCTCTTGTATTATTTCTGTAGTGCACCTATGGGTAGCAGTGGCTTTAATGTAGTCATCAAAAAACCCCACAAACTCAAACAGATCCAAGCTCTACTCAGAAAAGAGCAGATTATTCAAAATGAAGCTGTGTTCTCCTCCTCACCGCTCTGCAGACACTTTGCAGAGTTCAGCTTGTTCTGTGAGCTATGCTGTCTCCTGCTCTCGTGCACTGCTGAGGATCCAGGTTGGCTGAGGTGAATTTTCCTGCTTGAGGAACATTCCAATGTAAGGAGGGGGCTCTCTCACGTAGCCTCCTCGTTACTGAGTTATATCAATAAATACCAAGCAAAAAATGCCAACTGCGTGCCATTATGACCACAGTGACTGCTGCCAGAATGCTTCCCATGCTGCCAGAGCTATCAGCGGAAAGCCAACGCTCTGCTGCTATGTGAGGAGTCCTTCCAGAGCTGCTCACCAGCTTATCCCCTCATTCAACCACTGATGAGGCGTGTTTCAGACTTAACAAAAACCAGATGTACTGTGCTGGTTGTATAATTGCACAGCTGAAAAGAGCTAACAAAGTGGCCAGATAGCATTAAGTAGTAACCGCAGGAAAGGATGCTGTGAAATCTCGGTGGACCAGGTAAAACGTAGCAGTTTAGTGCAGCATGTTTAGACATTCATGAGAGGTTAACCCTTGTTTTGACTCACCTGTTACTCTCCCTAGTGATCTGTACAACATGCCCCTTCCAGAGATGACTTGCCCAAGATCCAAGTTTCCCAGCAGGCTATGTGGGCCCACACCTGCCTAGCCAGCAGGCCAAGGATGGCCAACCATCAGGCAGCACAGGAGCATCCATGGAGCTCTGAGTACACACTGCATAGCTGATGACAGTGTGAACTTTGGGCATGGCTAGTCCTACAGAACACCGAGGGTTCTGGTCCTGTCTAACCTTTAGGTTCCTGTTTTCGAGTCATGTTTGTGTTCATTTTCAGTGAAAATAGGCAGATGGTTGCAGTGTTCTGTTATGATCTGTTAGGATGTGTAGAACTGTTCTGCTAAAATAATAGTTTGTCACCATTAGCAACTGCTGACAGCATCATTAGTAATCTAGCATTATTGGGTAAATGAGATTTTTGATTACAACATTTTTTTTTTCCCAAAGATTAGAATTTCAAGAATAGAAAGAGTTATTCAGCACTTGATATTCAGCCAGACCAGTTGAATTCTCACTAAAAGAAATAAATCCAGCCAACGCTAAGCAGGGGTACTTTGTAAACTCAGCCAGATAACTCAAAACCTTGACCAGTCCCAAAGTGCAGATAATTTATGATTTGAAAGCAGTCACCACAGGACCCAGAGAAGAAGTTCAAGGGATACAACATATTTCTTGTTAGAAGCAGTATTAAATTTCTCTCTCAGCTGATGACATGCTAATGTTTGTTACCTATCCAGATAATTCTATGAAATCTTTGCTTGAACTTGTTGACAATGTTGCTTCAATATTTTACTGTAATGCCATTTGGACAAAGTCAGGGTTTATGGTAGTGAATGGTCTTTGTTCACCACCAGCAATTAACTCTTTAAGTCTTAACTGGAAGCCCTCAGGTTTCACACCCCTAAGGTATATGCTCAGCGCAGCTGCTAGATTTAAATGTTAGAATTGCCAAAATTATCAGGGAAGTGTCAGCAGAATGATTTCCTTCAGATTTATCTTGGTGGGGGAGGTTGGCAAATAATAAGATTGTGATTGATCCAAGAAAACAATTACGTATTGAACACACTGCCAGTTGTTGTAAATCATGGAACTTTTCAAGAGATGGCTCCATTATTAGCAACGTTTTTGTGGAAAAATGAGAACCACAACATTGGCATTAGGAAAATCCTGGAAATTGATAAAAGCGAGCTTTTGTTTAGAGGCAGAGTATTGTTTTGATTCTCACCTCCTGAAACTGAAAGAGGCCCTGTGTGGTTTTACCCAGAGGAAGCTCAAGCCCAGCCTTGTTTATTAAAAACTTGAGCTACAATGTTATCTCCCCTAAAGAATCAGGTTCCACGCTGGCATGATTCACCCCAGCTGGAGCCAAAGGGCTTGCTGCTGGCCTCGCTGGGTGTAGCTCCGGTTTTGATGACACAGGCAGGGAGTGAATCTGCCGCAGCCTTCCAGAGTTTCACAGCCATAAGGACTTACGTCCTTATGTATCTAAAACATGCCCTGATCCCAGTGCAGTCTGACTGCCAGCAGTGGTTCAGGGAGGAGACCTGGATGGCGGGGACTCTCATGAGCACAAAGAGAAGAGGCTGAGCAAAGGGCAGAGCCCAGCTCTGGATACTGCATCTCCCTCCTTCTGCCCTTCTGCTGTTGAGAAGCCCTCTCCACATCTGTGATATCTGAGGAATGCTTTCCAGAAAGGCGTTCAGTGATAGTAATGAGAGAAAAATGGGTTGCACTCAGAGGCTGTAACAGACTGTATTCCCAGCCCCTCATGATGCCTTTCATACAGCAGTCTTTGAAGCTGTCAACCTAGGCAGGGAAAGTTTCTGCAGTGTACTGCATTTTCCCATTTTGTCATATGCACTGTACTGATTTTCAATGTCTTCCCACAGGTGAAAATTGTCATTTGCTTCAATGTGTACAATAATGTTCAGAACACAGGAAAACAAAAAGCAATAAATACACTAACAAACATGATAGAAGCATACAAAAAGAAATCTCAAATAGCAGTAGTAACTCTATAAAATTCCTGGTATCTCTGGGATGACCTCAAGCTTCTGTTGTGCAGGAATGACTTGCATAACTCACTCCTGCTTGTGTCTCTCAGGATAACCTGGCTTTCTCAAAAAACAGCCTCAGATCAGAGAAAAAATCCTGGTTTCATTGAAGTGAATGGAAATTTTGCTACACATGCAAACTCATCCCCAGATTTTTAAACAAGAGGAGATGAAAATTTGGCTCTTAACTCACCCTTGGGATTCTTGAATGAGTGGTTCAACTTCCAAAAGCTCTGACACCCACTGATTTCAATAGGAGCTGCTGGAGCTCTGTGAAAAAAGGTTGTTCATTTCCAGCACTAAATATGGATGGTGGAATCTCAAAATTAAGCTCCTATTTTTGAAAATCTTGGCCCAAACCTTTATTAATAGCACACTACCATGTGTCCTGCATCTATTAGCAAACATAACAGCATTCAGATCCACATCTGCTGTATTCTCAAAATGTGGGAAACAAAAATGGTCTTTTAATCAAATTTAGATTAAAAGCTCTCTCTGAAATAATGATAGCCAGTTATGGATGTTTCATAATTTGCTATTAGTTAAAATATTCCTAGATAGCACAGAGGACAAGTGGTATGTGTATATACTGTTCACAGAGAGCTCTGGTAATTGGAGTAATTTCAGCAATTTCCAATTTTAGAGGAAGTAACTGATCGCAAGTTGTTACCTAAAGTAATTCTTACTGACAGTATTATAGGCTTGAAACATTTTCTGCTATGCCAATACCACAAACTAGCTGTGCAATTACAAATGTATTTGTCACTTCTGTATTTATGTTATTAACACTGGTAATTAAAAAAAAAAAGAGGCAGATGGTCTCTGCCTCTGTCCAAAGGAAAAAGAGCTTTGATATGTTATTAAAATCAGCATTAAGTCAGATTTCCTCTGATGTAATCTCCCCAGAATTAACCAGCTAAATAGGGCTGGCTCTGATCTGAATTTGAATGGGAAACCTCTTGGTATAATGTAAACACTGAAGGAAGCAGCGTTACTGGTTTTCGAGGTCCAAGGAGTCAGTAGCCCCACGTTGCTTTTATGTTGCATTGGGCTGCTGTGGGCACTCACTTTGTGCTTAATAAAAGCTGTTTGGGTATTTTGCACAAGAAGTAGTCCAGATGTTTTAGCTGGATTTCAGTTTGGCTATCCTCTGCTTATCTCTCTAAAAACAGCAAGAGTTAGGGTTGAAAAAATTTTCCATTATAATCCTTGCTTTTAGCAGGCTCCTAATTTCCTGAACCGTGTACTTCTATTTACTGAGACTTCTTGAGTACAGCTTCTGTTGTGCAGAGATTGAGCAAGATCTCAGCCACTTCTGTGGGTGGGAGAGGGACATTTTACACATTCCCTAGCGTGAATTGGGCTACCTTGTTATGAACAGAGCTTAGGTGAAAATTTCCGTCCTCCAAAATGGCTGAAGCGTGAAGTTTAGAACCCAGCACAAACAACGGTATCTATGAAAGTTGTGGCTAAACATTGATTAGAGCCAGATCTTTATGCCTCTCATTTTATACGTGCACGAAGTGCAATCCCCTTTGGTAATGCTAGAAACTGCTGAATGGGACAGGGCTTCTAGGATCTGGGTCTGGCCAAAGGAGGCAGGTGCTGCCTTTGGTTTCTGGTCCCTTCAAAATAGGTCTTCTTAAGACTAATATTGTGGAACAGTACTGGGACTCTGTCTCCTCTTCCTCTAGAGTGCAAGAGACAGGGGCAATGAGAAGGAAACCACACAAAAGCTTTGTTGCATTGCTACATCAGCTTTCTGCATTTTATTACTGGAGGCAAGGTCTGGCTCTCCATCTGCTTTTCATCAAGGCTGAACCCTGTGGTACCCTTGTATGTTTGGACCATTTGAGGCTACTGTAATAAAAACAATAATAAATAACAAATAAGCGACTGGAGACTAAAGCTGTAGGATAAACTCCTTCCAGGTCTTAATGGTCTTCCAAAGTCCTGGAGGACCAGGGGTGCCCCAGTTGATGTCTCCAAATGCTGAAGGTGTCTACAGTAACCCCTTTAGTCACGGGATGCAACAAATTATGCTGCGCTGCCGGGTACTTTGTGCTCAGCAGCAGTGGCTCAAAGAGGATTGGGCTGTTGCTTAAAGCCAGCTACCTACCACAAAATATGCCCCACTTTCTGCTCATAGCTTGAACCCACATATTGCAGGAGATCTTAGCTTCTTGCTCTTTCTTTCCTAAGTCTCTGTTCTCTTTGACTCTGTCTTTGGCTCTGCGGGGAACTCCTAGTGTTGCTGAGGGCATCCTTTTGTATGAATAATATATATACCTCAGTGACTCTTAAATATATGTGACATTTTATTGTTGTGCTGTGATGCAGAGAGGAAGTATTTGCAGCTCAACATGTATTACATTTCAGGGCACTGAATTTCCCTGCTGTTTTGTAGTGAAATAAATTTCAGAGCATAGTGTGGCACTTTGAAGATGAATGTGACAGCAGTTCTGCATTAGGGGTTAATATTTCTTCGAGGTCGGATGCTCACTTCAGCCCAAAAGTTTTCATCAGCATTGTAGCAAGGAGCAGAAGAGCATGGCCCAGCTCCTGCCATGCTGCTGTGTTGGCCTGCCCAGCTGTGCTAGCCAGGGCTGCAAGCATCCCACAGCAAAACAAGACTTAGCACGTGAAGGACTCCTAATAGTGTTTTCCATTGCTGCTCAGCAGTGGTCAACAGAGTGTAGTCTCCAAAATCTTAAAGACATTTGGCAAGTTGAAACACTGAAAACCATAGGCCACACCTTCGTTGCCCATATACATGTATAAAGCATCTGGTTACCCCAGTCTGGGAAGCTAATCCACAGAGAGCTGAAAGAATCTGGCAAAGAAACACTTCTTGCCTCAGGCTTGATTTGGGGAGAAGAAAAAAAGTAATATTTCCAGTTTTTTAATTGGTCTTTGGCAGCCACGGAACACTGCCTTACAGAATTATTATGATTATAGGCTGCAGCGTGCACTGTAAATGAGGATGTCTGAATACCTGCTCAGTGCCTGGTCAGTGTGGGGCTTACCTCAGCCCAGCACTGCTCATGGCTGGCCTGGCCACACGTTGTGCTGAGCCTGGGCAGAGGTCAAGACCGCATTTGTCTCCCATCTGTGAAATGTAGATGTGTTCCTGTGACATTATTATGGGCCATATAACATGCTTTCCGTGATTTGGCAGCATGTTTTAGATCCTGCTACCAAATTCCTCTACTAACTACTAACGTGAATGAATGAAGAATGTTAAGGGGTTTTGATATAACCAGATGATAAACAGATAAGGCCCATGCGAAATATGGTTTCCCAATTTCTTTCAGCAAGGCTGATTCCCTCTTAGCTTTCTCCATGTTAGAAGTCTGTTACTACCTGTTTTTTGCTTACGAGGTAGCAATGTATTTGAAGGAAATTCTGTTATGATTCATTTGCTTCAGTATTTACTACTATAAAAAGTATCGTACTTTGAAGGCTCTGGGAAAGCCAAAGATAGCCACTGGCTTTCCAAGGAGAGCCTGCTCTTGGTGCAGATTGCATGTTTCTTCTCATAAAGAGTAATACACTGGAACAGGCTGCCCAAGGAAGTTGTAAAGTCACCATCATGGAGGTTTTCAAGAAAAGAGTAGCTGTGTCACTTAAGGACATGGTTTAGTGGGCATGGTGGTGATGGGTCAACTGCTGGACTTGGTAATCTTAGAGGTCTTTTCCAACTTTAACGATTCTATGACACAGTTCAAGCTGATTTGTATGTTTTGACTGTAAATTCCTATGAGGAAATCTGGGGGATTGTGTGGGCACTCTCACCAGGCTTTGAACTGATTCCCTGTTGAAAAGAAACTGGGCACCCAGATCCCATCAGTTCCCCTACACTGTCCTCAGTGTAGCAATCAATGTTAATGAAGGGCCCATTTCTCTGTTGCCCACACCAGCATCTCCCGAGGAGTCCCAAGGGGAACTTGTGCAGGGAAAGATGCAAGTAAGATGAGTCTGACATGTAAAACCAGAAAATGTTATGAAACATGGTTTAGGGCCTCTGCAAGGTTTCCTCACAGGGGAAGAGAGAAGCAGCACAGCTCGGTAGTGTAACAGTTGATTGGCCGTAAGCCACAGCTCCTTGCTGTTGCAACGTGCATGTTATGCTGTTGGGACATGCCATGATAGGAAGCTTAGACATAGCCACCAAGTAACAGCAGCAGACCCATGTCAGGGTCCTTCCTAATTTTGAATGTGGGGTAAAAATGACTGGAGGCAGAATTGGGAAACAGAACTGCCATAAAATACAGAAGAACGGGGACATGTTGAGAAGAACCATGGATCAGCAGAAGAGGTCTCAACACTGAAAAGAATTGTAATGGACTACAAGTAAGACTGGCCTCAGAGACTCAGAGCAAGGCACAAGGCACTCAGTGATGAAGCACACATTCGTGTGCCACATGCACCATCCATCATTATTTCAAAGCCATTTCAACATTGTTTCTATTATAACCTATTGTACTAGTCTTAGATGAGAATTATATGTGACATATTCATTCTTGAAATTCTCTGGGGAAAGAACAGCACTGGCATATTACAGGGAGAGTATAAGGAGTGCTATGAATTTCAGGTGAGGCAGAGGGTGGCAGGAATTCCTTCAGCAATAGCTAAGACCAACACAGGGAGAAACAGTGCCAAATTTATTTTCAGCTATTTTTTAATGGCTTGATGATTGCTAAGGACTAAAGTTACTATCACATTTACAGAACTAGGCAGTGTTTCACTTTTAGACCAGCTCATTGTGCTTGCTTGTGTTAGTGCTCAAGAGTCTCTAATTTCTACTGTATGTGTAGGACCATGCGTTGATGGTTGCACCCAGCCTTTCATGAATATGTCCAAGCTTTAAAAAAACATACAGTCAACTCCTACCTAGCCCATGCTCTCTTTTCAAATCAAGCCCAATTACATACCATTAGTTCATATCAGGAAAGCTATGAAGGCTCCAATTTTTAGCTTAGGCGTAGCCAGACTTCCATTTGTAATCATCCTGAATTCTGGGGCCAAAACTTTTGCAGCTAAAATGGAGACTGGTGTCAGTAAAGTTGCTAAAAAGGTGCAGAAATTAATAATCTCTAATCTCGAGAAATAAGGACTGAAACATATTTAGGAACACTGTCTCTGTATGCCTTCTACATATTTGGTGAATACTGGGCTACTAGACTCTTAATCAGGGATGCTTCTGGAGCAATTGATTTGCTTAAAGCATCATGACACTTGCTAATGCTTTGCAGATCTCCTTTAAGGCATGAGATGTTTTCCAGAGCTGTTGAACTGCTGTAATTTCTCAATGAAATCAGAGAGAAGCTGAGACCTAGCATTCATTTCCAGCACTCTATAGAAGTATCTTAATACAGGGTTTAATTAATGCTCAAATTAATCACCAAGTAGGTTTTTTTTGTTTGTTTTTTTTTTTTTTTTGTTAGCTCATATGCATTACATTTTGATACTCCAGTGGGAAGTGTTCTACTTTGTTTCTCTGCAATACTGTGTGTTCAGTTTTTATTGTCTGTGATAAAAGGAGCTCAGCCTCACTATTATCCCAAGATTTGGGTGACAGTTGGGAATGCATCACAGCAAAGCTAAAGCCTAGCTGAGAGCAATTTTACTATTATAGGCACAATTACCATCCATTACAAATACCAGAAATGAGCACAACCATAACTTTAATAGGTGACTATGTTGCAGTAGCATAAAAAGAAAAATGGCATCTCTCCCTCCTCAACTCAAAAGAACAAAGTAATAAATAAAAGGCTCTTGGTTGCACGCTCTGTATTAAACCCAGGCAGTCCTGAAGGCATTTGGCTCTTCAGTGGAGCGCAGCCCTGGCCGTTCGCTCCTTCACTGCAGTTTCACTTGATTTAGAATGCCACCGGAGGCCCTTGTCTCACACGGTGAGGAAGAGGCACCTGTGCAGAAAGCTATAAGCTTCAGGAAAGCTTGGGACCCTGGGCCCTACTGCCCACAGAAGTGCTCATGTGCTGGGGTGGCATCTGAAGGACTTTGCGGCCTCATCTTGTCCCAGAAAAAGGGTAGGTGTTTTTGTGAAGGCTGGGAAAGTTTTAGGCTCAGAATGTAACTGAAATTGAAAGAGATTTCTTTTGTTGCTATTTAAAAAGCAACAACTGAAGCTTAACTAAAGCTGTTTGCATTTGCTTTCTTTCCACAGTTCAATTATTACTGCTGCAAAGAAAGCATTTTTTCACTAGAAGTGAAAGTGCAACCAAGACCCCATTTTGGGAAAACACTTTACCATCCATGTAGCACTGAAATAAATCCCTGATTTGAGCAATTGCTCTAGTACCACTGACTTTCCATCTCTTAAGAGAATTGTTTAGGCAAGTGGATAAAACAGATCAGAAACAAATGCAAAGATGAAAAATACTGATCAGTTTACATTGCCTATAGCCAGAAAACAACACAAACACTAAGAAAAAGTGCTAAAATTTAAACTGATTTTACAGCTCTTGAATTTTAATAAACTCAGAGTTGCAATTAGTATAAGAAGTATGGATATGGTACTGTTCATGTTCCCTTACAAATATATTTTCACAAGAGTGCAAGAGAGTGAGCCTTCACGTCTCTAATACCTTAGTTGACGAGGGTTCTCATTTTCTTGCAACTTCTGTAATTAATCCAGCTATTGTATGAAAAGGGAAACTGTCTATACAGGTTCTAGACAACATGAATTTCCATGCCTATATTTTGTAACTTTTTAATTAATTTGTGTTCTTGAAGTAGCAATATTAACATAATTTGTTGCTGAGATTTAATCACAAATGACAGTTTAGCTACTCAGACATTTGTATTTGAATAACTGTATAAGGTTACTCATGGGAGCACGATCTCCAAATATAACAGACTGGTTTTCCTTCCCAGACATCTGTCCTCCTGTCCTTAGCTAGCCCTTCGTGACTGTTCAGCAGTGTGTTGAATTTATGGAATTATGACTCTATGAAATACAACAGCATTTCTGAAGGAATAATGGAGAAATTACCTTCTGTGCCTGAGTTTCCAATAGAGGACTGGGAACTCAAACATGCCTCTTTCCCCCTAAGGCTGTGAGTGACCCTGAGCAGGGGTGAGAACACAGCCTGGATGTGCCAGGCACAGCCAGGGCAGCAGCACCTCGAGCCTGGCACAGAGCTGTGCCCCAGCAGGGTGTTGCTGCAGCCCCTGACCTCACAAGTACATTCTGTGTCCACTGAGTACCCTCTTGAACAAGAGCAGAGCAGAGCAGGGAGCTGATGATCCAGGATCTTATCACTGCTCTGGTCAGCTTACCTGGGCTTTCTCCAGCCCTGCTATAAAGCAGGGGCAACCACAGCCCATGGTGTTTTATGGAGCTCCACTGAAGTATGATGATGTACTAATGTTAGAGAATGTGGTGTGTAACACAAAGAATAAAAACTGTGCATGTGCCAGGGACCATTACGATATCCTTTCTCTGGGTAAATTGCACAGAGACATAAGTGGTGATTTTTATTTGTTTTTAATTTAAGTACTTCTATTAAATGGATTTTATACAAATGCATTTGCAGGCACTGGCTGTTGTCAGCATCTACATGTGTAAATGTGAAAGTCCAAAGCAGTGCTAATTCTTATTTCCCTTCATGGGAAAAAGAAACAGAACAAGGAGTTAAGTGCCTTTTTTCTTTTTTCTTTTGCTGTGTCAATAATCCAACCAGTTTAAATGTATATTTATTCTATGTTTGAAATAATGCAAACTATTCAGAATGCTATGAGAGCTATGAAAAACACAGGGCTTGGAAAACTGGCAGTTTTTGTGGTTTTGGGGTTTTGAGTAAAGTTTCACAACCAATCAGCCCAGAATAATGTCCGGTAAAGGCATTTCTGCTTGTTGGTCTATTTATTTATTTACTTTGGCATAGTGAGCAAGGCAAGACATATTTGGATGAAGGTCAGTGAAAATACTCCAGATCTGTCAAAGGTTCTGATCTTGCAGAACACCGAGGACCTGCAGCTACCGGGGAGGTGCCCAGCACCCTTTCCATCCCCCAGAGGTGGTGGACTCACATGGGGCAGCCTGAGGTATAACCTGCCTGCCCAGGAGCCCACAGCCTTCGCAGGGAGTTTGCACAGAAAGGAAAACCAATATTGGATCCATTTGATGCTTTACTTTGGCGCCCACTGGTTTCTGTGTGTCTCCTTCTCTGCTGGTGGCCCTGATCTCATCTGCCTCGCTGAAGATGTACCCTTTGCTTGATATCTGTGTGTCTTCCAGCAGCCTTCCCACCCCAGCTCCCAGCCTGCCCCAGCACGACGCCTGAACTCTTAACCCAAGGCTGGCAAACATGTTGACATAGCCTGTTGTTTGCTGCTCCCCCTCCTCAAAATGTGCTAACATCTTACAATACTTTTCTCTTGAGTTTAGGTCCCTGGGACATCTGCCCATGGGAATATATCTTCTCATGGCTTTGCTCAGCTCTTCCAGGGAATTACTGAGAGTGTAGGGCTGGCTGGAGGAGGGCTCCCACAGGGCTAAGCTGCTTCCTGGGGGTGTTTGGAGTTCACTGTCCCTCTGGGCTTCTCCTCCTACTCTGCATGGTGATGCCCAGCTCCGCAGGGAGCTTCAGCACACGAGGGCAGGATGCTGTGTGCCCAAGGTCTGAATCAGGCATGTCATGGTGAGGTGATGAGGTGAAAGCCATCAGTGGCCATCCCGACTGGGAGAGATCCCGAAGGAGAAGCTGAGGCAATTTTCTGATAGTACTGCCACCTTGTGTCACTCCAACCTGCTCTGTGATGATGCCACATCCTGGCACGCACGAACCACACTGTCTGAGCTCAGGAGATCACTTTGTGCCTGAGGTAGCCCCAGTTACCCCAGTTGCCCTCCTTTGTCACCTTGTACTCACAGCTGCAACAGCATAGCCTGCCCGTGCAGCCCTGCACAGTGACTGTGCATCAGCCCAGGGCACTGCGGGAAGCAGCTGTTCCCCTTTGACTCTCAGATTTCCATAGCACAGACTGGGCGTCCAAACAAAAAATGAGCCTGAAATACCATCAGTAGCCACATCTGATAGCAGATTGCTCTATGCAAGATAGGAAGAGAGGCCAGAGGAATTTTTTGTTGATTTGTTTTTCCTTTTTAACCTGAAAGGTCAATTGCAGTTCTCCCATCCTTTCCTTTGGGCCCAAACAGATTGTTCAGAGCTGCATGCCTCCATCGTGCACATTCTGTACTACATTAGTTTAATGGCACTGTCACTCTGAATTGCAAACTTTCTCAGCTCCCCCCTGTGCTGGTGAAACATGGCAACATAAGGAACATCTGTTCTCTTACCCTTTGCTGGAAATGGGAAACATCATATTGCATTTTTGTTATTAGCCTTATTTGGATGCCAGTGGTTTTGTTTCTAAACACATCAAGGCAGCTGAATAACCTTAATTGAGTACTACAGAAAAAGCATGGTTCCATGCAAATACAGCTGCCAGCGTAATTATTAGGACAATACTGAACTTCTATTCCTGAGATTGGTTCCAATTCCTTGGTTTTTATATTGCTCCCTTGCTGCTGAATTTCATTATAAACATCTCCACACAAACCGATCTATAGTTAGGCAGTAAACAAGTTAAGGTTCTTAATTCTTGACATTAAAAAGCCAAACAGACCTAATGATTACAATGTGCATTTAAGCCTTTTTTCATGGACAAAATTAATGGCCTAATCTTCACTAGGAATACTGGTGCACTGCAAGCAGCTCTGGAAAGTACCTAACAAGAGTAAATCTCTGTCTTGTGTGACTTCAAACAGTCGCCAAGATTTCTAGCTCAAGTTCATTAAAGACAGCAGATTCCTGCAGCTCCTATGGAAGATGACAATATGTGTAAATGGAACCAATTAATAATTCCCAGATTTAATTATAATGGCTTCATTTGAGTGATCAACTACAGCGTGCAACGAGCAATTAAGGAAAGCACATATATGCAATTCTCTAGTCTACTCATTACATAGAATCACTTCATAATTGAGCATGAGGGCAAGGCAAAGACCAAGAGTACAAGGGCACAAAAGTGGCAGAATCTATTCCTGCAGTTTTGTCAGTGTCTCCCAGGACTGCGAGACACACTGCAATAGGCACAATTCTAATGATCCTTAATGAAAATATTTCACTTTTATCATATCTTTGAGACACTTTGGCTAGCTTACTGGAGCATTCCAGAAAGCTGCTAGCAAGGTGAAGCATGCTCAATTTTTAATCAGTTTGCCAAGATTTGGAGAGGTCTTTGGTGAAGTCTTAAAATCTGGCTTCTGGTTTCTTTTCCCCCTGCAGATTTAATCAGGGTTTTTTTTGTTGTTGTTGTTGGGATTTTTTTTCTTTCTTTCTTTTAGACCCACAGCAGAATTCAAGCCTGCTTTGGATTGCCCATGAAATATGTTTGGTCTAATTCCTCAGAGAGATGTGCTCATTGTCACAGAACAATTGGATCTAGCATCACATTAGTTAACAGTTTCTCTTTAAGAAATCCAGACTGTAGAGCAGCAGAGGTTTTGCAGGTCAGGATTGTGTTGTATCAGCAGAACTTTTGTGGGGAAGCTTGCACAGCACGTGCCTGCTCTGTCTGGTGCAGTCCGTCATCTTCACAACTACTAACATTTACTCCAAATTTAAAGAGGCACAAAGGTCAACAAGCCAAATTTAGTCTGGGGGTATCTCTACTGAAACCAGTAGGGCTGATACACTTGGCCTGGTATTTGCTGTTGGAAGGGCGAATCCGAGAACAATTCTGAAAGTGTTTATTTGCATTTTTATAATCACAGAACAAGGCAGCTTGCAGCAAAACATTGCATGCAACTCTGCTCCCAGAGCATAAGTTGCAAAAGATGCCAGAACCATGTTTTGATCTAGTGAATACTGGAAGTTTCTACCAGGACTGTGCTCATTTCTGTCTTCCCCAGTGCACCCTCTCAGAAATGGTCTCTCTGGACAGTACAATTAGTCTGCTGATCTGAAATCTGAACTGGTGGCATGTACCATGGCAGCGGTTCTTTGTGGAACACATACCCACCTAAATCTTTATCAGATCCCCTTGTGTTACAGAGGTCTCCCATTTGCTGTGGTGTAATTGTGGTCTTGCCTGCGCCTCCAGCAACTAAAACAAAGGTAGAGCTGCATGTGAATTTTTGGATCAGTTGATACGATCCAAGATCAAAGAACAGGCAAATAAAGAGAGGCAAGGACTGTGAAAATGAAGAATGAGCACCATCGTGGTGAGGAAAGATTGCTATGGCAGTTTGTTCAGTGCTTTGCTCAATGTATTTTACTCTATTTTAACAAATCTCCATTGGTAATTCAGGAGTGGCTTGTAGTTTGAGTAGCATATGTGATATGCTGCAATTGTGATTTGCTGTTAGTAAACCCCATCTGTGGGGCCTGAGTTGGGAACTTGTTTTCTGTGCAGTTTGGCACGATGTGTTCCCCATTGCCACGTTTGGAGCTCTGATGAAGAGCACACAGACCCATTTTCAGTGAAGTTAAAGGCTGTGGGCAGCTCTTTTACAAATCAAAGAAGGAAACTCCAATACAAGCAAACACCCCAGTGTCCTGAGACACCAAATTGATGGAGAATCCCAATTTTTTAAATCATTCCAAGCAGATTAATGTTCTGGGAATGAATCTGAAACTCTTCTTCTCCTCTGACCAAGACAAGTCATGGGAGTTTGCCCTGGCCGTGACTCATGTGCTTGCAGGGCAGTGTATGTCACATACTTGCTGCATGTGACACCCAGGGCACCCACACTGCCCGGGCCGAGGGAGGCTGACAGCGGGCTCAGGGAGCGGCTGCCCACCCTGTGTCTGGCAGCACCCAGCTCCACGCAGTCCCTTCCTGCTCTGCAGCCTGGTGCAGCAGGGTGCCCCACGAGGGGAGCAGGCTGGCCGGCCTGCATTGCCCCATGGCAGAGCGGGGAGAACAGGAAGCACTGGTGACTCAGCCAGCGCTCCCCTCACTCTGCTTCTGAGGCAGCCCCCTGCCTGGGGCAGGCTCCTCAGGCAGCCTGGTTCTCGGTGAAACACATTACATCTGGTGCTGTTTGTTTCCTTTCGGTTTTTATCTAGTCCTTCTGGGCTTCCTGTTAGCACCTAATGCCGGTCAGGACAGCACAGTGCCCAGTGCACGCAGTGAGCTGGCTGTGCAGAAAGCAGTAGGAACTAGTGGGTAGAGCAAAGAGCTGCAATGCAGCTAGCACGAGTTTTGTGGCGTCCTCCTTGCACTTCTGGATGTCCTTTGCTTTCCTGTCCTTGCTCTCCCACCAAGTGTGATGCACGGAGGAAGAAGTGCTATGGTAGTGAGCGACCTCATGGAGCCACACGTAGTGCAATGGATCCTACGTTTCTGCCAGGAAGGGCTGTGGGAAGCAAGTGGTAAAGACAAGAAAGTAATCTTTAACATGTGGATTCTGGTTTTTCTCTTTACATATCTCCCCTTTGATTATCTGTTACTCTCACTGATTTTATAACTTTCCCCATTCTCTGTTTACTCACTTGAATATTTCCAGCTTTTCTCTGGCCTGTGAGCTTCTGTTTTTATAAGGTGAGCTTGTTTGCCAGGCAGGTTTTCCTCAAACTCTCCCAGTGCCAGTAATTAAGGGATTACTGTAATTACCTTGCTGGTGGAGATACAGTGTATTAACACTTAGACTGAATGTGCCCACTTTGGTTTCTCTGCAGCGATTCTCTGTAGGCTTTGCACTGAACTCTGCTCTAAATGAGTGCAATGCCATTAATGATGGCACTATTACAGTGGGTGCTTCTGTGCTTAAAAAGTTGCTGTACCTTAACGCAACCTGATGCAAGCTACACATGCAATTGTATTACAGGTACAATTTACTTCATGGCATTAAACATATATATATATATATAAAGAGATTCAGGCTGCACTCTGAAGTGTTTAATGAGCTGTGGGTCAGGTCCCTGGGGCTGGCCAAATTCTGCCGGCTGCAAGTCAGGACTTAATGCTTTCCTTTCGCTGTCCTTTGTCTGGCTCCAGCCTAAGTGCTCTGCTCCACCTAGGTTGGAGAGCTCTTCTCATTTACACTAGCCTTAAGGGTGCACAAGGAGTTGGAAAACATTACTGATTCTTTGTGGTCCTTCTCTCCACGTGTCTGCAGCAGGAATGGCATGGCATGCTGGTGATGGCCACTGCACTGTGGTGCAGGTGCAGGAGCGGCTGCAGCCAAATTGTGCGTCTGCATCCAAGTCGATGCACTCCTGTGAATGCCGAGCAGAGCCTTTGCCTCAGACCAAAAACAGCTCTGCTGAAGCTGCTCCTCTGTGGTTGAGAGCACCCAGCACACTCTCCTTCCAGGCTGGTTCTTGAGGACTGCTGCGCTTCCCACATCTGGCTGTTTCATGTTTGGCCTGAAATGGCCTTTCTCTGAATGGCAGCTTTTCTCTCACATGCAAGCTCCCGAGGTGATGATAACGTTATATTTTCCTGCAAACTGTGTCTGAGCAGCTGTGTCTTGTTTTGCATTTCATCTGCTACAATTAAACTGGCGATGAAAACATTCAGGACCTGAATATCCTTCCACTGTGGTCCATACAAAGCTCTTACACTCATGGGAATGAAATCCAATCCTCAATTTCCATTGCAGTTCATTATACTTCAGTTTGCACTGTGCCCTATTCCCTTTCTGAACCAGCTATAAAAGCACTGGTGCTGTCAGAAAGACTGTACATGAGCTACACCACAAAAAAGCTCATGTCCTAAGAACATGCTTCTCATTCACAGGTGACCAGCTTAGACTCGTGGTTACTCAGAAATAATCCGTGCTGTTTCTATGGCCCTTAGTTTTTCTTGGTCTCTGCCATAGGGGTTGTATGTTATGTATGCCATCTCCGCTTGCTTCCTGTTCCCGGCCAGCTGTAGATTGATGATAGCATCTTCAAGTTGTTGGACTTCCTCTTCTTGTCTTTAATCTCTTTTGGTTTCAAAATGGCCCCCACATTTACGGTTACCAACCACAGCAGTCAGACAGCAGCAGCTGGTGGCCAAGTAGACAACAGAGTAAATTTTAAAAACAAAAAGAGATCTGTTCTTTTGGTGATATAAGAGGATTTATTGCTAAGGTTTAGCACAGAGTAATCTCCAAAATGCTTGGCAGTTGTGTGTGCTAATTCTTGACATTTTCATGTTCACATCAGCTGAACCTGTAGGAACAGTGATGACCAATACCACGTTTATGCTGCATAGTGTATGAATTCAAAACATAGCAAATAAAAGAAAATGGTTTGCTTTTCAAACGTACTTGATTTGCTTGTCATCATCTCCTTCCTATGAGGTAGCATGTTCCTTCCCCTAAATCTCTAGGCTGCAGATCAGAAAAGCAACCCATTTTATTTAGTTAACACCTGTGCTCAAAGCCAGGCTCAACCAAGCCTAATGTAACCATCCAGTTCTTCAGAAGCAAAGCCACAGGTGATTTTACTTCCTCTTCCTTTCCTTCTTCATTACAGTCTGGTTTCACAGGGCACAGAGCCTGGATGAGCTGCAGAGCAGATGTTTTGAAGAAAGTCCTGGCCAGAAGCCACTTTGTGTCTGTTGCTGGTTGGTTTTGTTTTAAGATAGAGAGGGAAATGTACCTTATTATACATAGGTGTTTCTTCCAAGATGTATGGAAAGTAAGAGCAAGTTAGGAAGTGTAGAATTTCTTCAGCCAGGTGCTGAGATCTCCTCAGCTGGGAGCATCGCCAATGCTTTGTATAGCTGCAGCTTTCACATGTGTCAAGATCATGAAGATAAGAGGAATTGATCAGGGAGTCACTGCAGCAGTCATCCTCTAAGACAGGCTGCTCAGAAACTTCATGGCTTCACCTGGGAAAGAAATAAGGGTTTGGAATGTTATAAACACAGCCAAGTGAGCAAAGCAAGGAAAGGTTTATGTATTTGGGGATCGTGGGGAGGCCTATGGAAATGATGGAGAATGTCTTCCTTAGGAATAACATAGGTAAAAATGAAAGGGGTCAGAGGTTAGATGGAGATCTAATTTCAAACTTACAAGATGGTTTTTCGGTTGTAGTTGTGGTTGGTAGAGATCCCAGGTGGGATTCAAAAGGGTGTAATGTGGGAGAAGCAGGCTGTAGCATCAAAGGTCAGATCTCTGCTGCCTACATCTGCTATAGCTGTATCTGTACTGGAAACTTCTGTGCTCTTGCTGCTGTTACTGTTGAGGACTAACATGTGAGGGGGGTGTGTACCCCCACGTTGTCATCCTAGGTGCCTGAGCTTAGCTGTGAACCTGCAGGAAGCTGAACTCCTTGCAGGAGGATACTGAGGGAGATGGGTATGTCTGGATGATGACAGAGGAACAGATCATGAGTTTCTAGTGTCTGGAACTCCTGCTTATCTCTCAGAGACACTATAAGTATGAGAATATCTTGCTGAGTGAAATCTTGAGCAGCACAGACCTTGATTACAGATGGCAGCAGTGACACTGCCGTTGCTGGAATACACGCCCTGTTGTCAGCATGCTGCAGTGGGAGGTGAGCAGCAACTTTGCAGTTGAGGGGGAAGACTCATTTCTAAACTGCAAGTACATACAGAGAACACAGTTATAATTCTGTGTGGTTGGCTTCAGAGACTAGAGCAGCACTGGTGGTAGCAATTTTTGCTTGAGTCTGCATATGAACTTTCTTCAGCCATTATCTATTGGTGTGCCCTCAAGATGCTTCAAGTTTGTGCTTTCCTCTCTCCAGTCACGATTCCAGATTGCAAGCTGTTTTATTTAACAGTATTTTATTGTAATAGTTTTGTTTAAGACTGTTATTATCTGCTCAGTGTTTCATTGTGAGGGAAGTGGAGTTTATCATTCAGGAATCATGGCCACAACCAGGAGATCTATATTCAGTTCATGATATTTCCCCACACACTTTATCTTAGCCTTTAACCCTGCAGAGTCTGAGTGCCTTGAAGCCAGTTGGAGCTTGGTGTGATCAGTATCATGGACTGATGGAGGACAGCAGAGGCTTATCTTCTTTAATCTGTTATCTTCTGATATCTCTTGCTTCATTTATAAAATGAAGACTGTGTCATAGAAGATCCTTTATCAGCTTGGCTTTAAGGTTGTTCAAGATATTCTGGTCTCATTCATAATCTGTTGAAACCTTCATACCTTCTGGGTTTGATCCAAACCCAATCGGGACAAATCAGAACAAACCCTCTCAGGCTCTGGGGAGAGCCTGGGAAAGACTGTTCTGTGCAAGTTCAGTGGCAAAGCTGTTCTTGGACTGCCTCAGAGCTACGCTGTATCTGGACCTCTAGCCCCAGTGTGCTTGCAGCATAGCCAGGCTCCCAGACTGATGATAGGAGATCCATCCTTTGCAACTTTCACCTGTCTCTTCTTTTTTGACTCCATGGGCCAGGATGTAGATTTCACATACCGCACTGCATTTTGCAACAGTAGTTTCCTCTTGTCTGATACTGACTTCCAGCAAAATAGCTCCTGCTCTCACTTCAGCTGTCCGTGCAGAGCTGCCCACCCAGCAGAGGGACCTGCCACCAGGCCAGCACACGAGCTGAGCCCACGCCACGCACCCAAAGCAAGACCAGCAGCTCTGGTGCAGTGTTGTGGTGGCATCTACCTCCCTTACTGCAGTGCCCTCTGCCCTTAGTCCCTGTGTGTCAGGACAGTGATTCAGGAGGTGAGAGGTGGTGCCCGAGCTACTGTGCCCTTCAGTGGCTGCAAGGAGACCAGTGTGGTATCATTAGCACAAATATCATGGCCACTATCTCATCGGTCTAGCCGTTAGTAAACAACCTGTGTGTTACACAGTCTTTTCATCTCCTGACTTTACAGAACCACTCAACTGTCCAGGAAGCACTACAACTGCTAGCTAGGAGTGGCCAGATACTGCTTTTGTGCACATCAGGGTTTTGTTGTGCAAAGGGCTACTTCCCTCCCACTCACACCCCCAAACTCAGAATAGGAAGAAGCCAGCCAAGGGGGAAGGAGACAGAGCTCTGCCTCATCTCATTGGGCTGATACAAGCACTCCCTCTGCCCCCACCTGATCTCTGTGACCTGCTGATGCAGAAACAAATTGTCATTGGCAACAACCTACGTTGGCCCGAGAGCCACAGATTAGCTTCTGAGAAAGCCTGACGTAACTTATTACAGTGTCTAGAGGGAAGACACCCCCCATACTCCTTGTCCCTCCCCTTGATTCAAGGATTTCAGTTTTCACACAGAAGGTGGTAGCAGTGAACGTGATACACGTGCTTGTACAGACGCATTTACATGTGAGCCAGGTCTTGTCTCCAGGCTGCCTCTTTTATTTTCCTTTTGAGGGTGTGCGTATGAATTTCAGAGATGCTGAACCAAAGGGAGCTGTAAAACCTCAGCATGCTTCTTAGCCCATGTGTACTTTGGTTGCCACTGAATATTGCATCAGAAAAATATTTAATGGTGGGGAAAGGAAGAATATCCCTTCTCTGATATGAATAGCGCATTCCCAAGAGTCCAAATTTGCTACCTTTGCTTAAGCTAAGCAGTGCTGTGTAATCAAAGGCTGAATACTGATTTCTGCCAAACTGGTTTAAATCCAGTGTTTCCTACTGGCTTTGGGAAATGCAATCTGGATTCATCTCACTGATGGAGAGTTTCAAAGCAATCACGGCTTCACACTTCCAAAGCTATTACGTTTAATCTCATCAATATGAACTGAACATGTAAGCCATGTAGGAACAGTAACAAATGGGGGAAGACTGCCCTGAAAGCCCAACAAGACCTGCCCTTATCAGCCCAGGGTGTATAAATCACTTTCTTTTCCAGCTCATTTAACCTTGGCCAGTGTCTGTATGCCTTGGTTTGCTTTGTTTCCAAAAATGTGTCCAGCCCTCTCTTGATGCATGGCTAAGGATCTCTTCTATTGCTGACTCTGTCAAGTGGGTAGTATCCCAGCCCCAACTAATTGTGTAATTCTGTCTCAGTTTAAACATATTATTCCCTATTTGCTTTCAAATGAGTTATCTCAGAAACTGCACTGGCACAGTGAGGTCCCTTTGGCTTTTTGGTTTCTGTATACTTCCTAGAGAAACTAACTTTTCACTAGTTTCTATTATCTCCCTTCCACTTCCTGCCATCACTGGTGGAGCTGCCATTTAAGTCCACCAGACGGACACGCAACAGGGAAGGAGATTTGCTTTTTAATATGGAAAAACCAAAAGGTCTGTTCAGTGTAAGCAGTGCTGTTGCAGAGAGGCTGAGGAAGTGCCTCGTGCTGTGGCAGAGGGGCACCTGTGAGCTCCTTTAGGTCATGCTTTTGCTGTACTCATGTTTTATGATCAAAATGTGGCAGTCACTGTCATTGCTGACGCATTTATTCTTCAGTGGCAGCTGAGAGCTCCAAGCTGGAGCTCAGGAGTGGCTGAAGTACATTTTATAGGAACAGCAGCAGAGTGTGCAACTGTAGCAAGGGGCTGTGACCAAAAGGGATTTTGAGACAAGCTGCTAGCATCAGCTCACTGCAGCAGCAGTTCATATGGGTGAGATGGGCTGGTTGGGGGTGTGAATACTTCAGTGTAAAGATCTTAAATGGACCGATTACCATTAAACCATGTTCATGAAAATTGAATCAGGACACTCTGTAGAGTGACATTACCTCCAAGAGGAGATAACTTATGTCATGCTGAGTCTCAGATTTGTGGTGACTGGGACACAGTGCTGCTGTGCCACCTCCTCGTGTGCATGGGGAGATAGCAGAGCACATGTACATTCCTCCTGGTGCTTATTCCTGTGTACCAAGTGAGAGAAGATGCAGTGAGTAGTACCAGTGTGTTTTAAATGGAGCCCAGTGTACCTTAGGTGATCAGTGCACATATTCCAGCACAGTGGGCTGTACAAAGTAGATGGCATCATGTAGAGTGCAATTATGTAGATTTCCCATAATGTATTGCTGTTCCAGAAGACATTGCATAAATCTCTGGGGTTTTTTTTCTGCAGAAATGTCCATTTTTGCCATGACTGCCAGCTTGCCAGACTGTTTTGTCATCTGCTCAATGCTTGTTAGGGCTTTGGAGCACTGTGCAGGAAAACCTCTTGGTGAGATGTGTGTTGTGAATTACAGCCTTGACAACTATGAGAGGGTGCACGCTGAGGTGTAGCATTAATATTCATATGGGAACAGATGTCTTGGCTATTAGCCAGGACACAACCTTGTTGTTTTAGATGTTCCAGAAAACATTGTGGTCCCTGCCTCTTAAGAACTCACAGTCCCTATATTGTGAGTAAGGAAGATCTGCTGGTTTTATTCCCCACAAAGAACAGCAACAGTCCCTGTGCCCATGTTGTTGACAAGCCAACAGAAAGCATAGAGAGCAGAAGCTTGACTCACTGGCATGGGTGCAAGAGCTGTTCTTTGAACCCACTGCTCTCATGGGAACAGCTTTCTTGGAGAGGTGATTCATCTCTGGGGAAGTCCAGGATGAAGTCTGGACACCGCCTTCTCAAAAGGGACAGCTGTGATCTCTTACGCAGGCTCCTCCCTGATTTTCGTAGCACTTAATATGACTTGTTACTTCTGGGAATGAGCTACGTGGTGCAGATCTTGTGGACGTGCCTCTATGCTGTCAGTGCTGGGTTACTAAAACTGGGCCCCTCCATACAGAGTCCCCTTAGATAGAGGTCTTTCTCCAGTTTTTGAAGACAGTTTAATGAGTCTTTCTCAGGAGACAAAAAAATATTGTGTGGGGATTTCCAGAAAGATCTCAGGTTTTTGTCTTTTGCGTGTTTTTCCAGAAATCAGATGTACATCAGATCCACATAGTTCAGGAGTGTCACATTCTGCATGGCCCAGCCTTGGTTACACAAGGAGATAGCACCAAAAACCAGATTATTCACTTCTCATGTACAACACTGATGCAGATGACCCAATTTTGAGGAGGAAATTACAATAATCCACAGAGATTTTGCAGCAATCACAGGTAAACATCAGAGAGGGTCACCAACCCTGGACAGAGAACTGCAAAAAAAAAAAAAAGAGGAAGAACAAGCTCAGGTGGGGAGACAGAGGACAGTATGTGAAGCCTGGGACCAAAAGGGTTTGCAACAGTCTGAAAGAGCCAGCTTTCCAGTGATGGACAGGCCCTGCAGATTGGTTGAGCTTTAGGCATCCTCTTAGGCTGATGTTGTAAAGTTTGAGGGGTGGAAAGAAAGGAAAACATAAGGCAAAGGGTGGAAAATGTAGATGGGTGGTGTAGACAGGCATACATCCAACTATTGGAAGGGAAAATTATAAGAGATCAGAAAGAATACATCTTGGGAGAGCACAAAGATTTGGGGAAACACAAAGACTGTTGAGCGATGCAATTTCCAGTGCTCTAAGTACACAAAACCCATACTTGGCTGCAGAAATTCCTAATCTGGAGATGGCTGGGGGCTGGAGAACACTCAGGGGAAAAGCTGTATGTGCTTACCCTGTGTTCGTACTTCTCCCCAGGCATTTTGCTTTTGCCACTATTGGAGACAGGAACTAGATGGACCTTTGGCCTGGCTCAGTGTGGTGACTGTCATGCTCTTGTGCTCCTCGTGTTGTGAAAGAGTTGGAGTCCTTGTGGCGAGTCCTGCGTTCTTCAGCACAAGCTGCAGGACAAACCACGCTTAGCACAGCGCGTTGCTGAGTCAGGCACAGAAGGGACTTCACTGGCATTCCTCAATGCTTTGTGCATTACATACTGAACATCTTGTGAGGACAACACTCCATGTTTCCCCAAGACAGCTGGGCTCTCCACCAGGATGGCTGTGTGGAGGTACAGCAGGTCGCTTCTGGTGCTCCCATCTCCTGCCCAGGCTTCAGCAGGGTGGCGACACAGCTTTCCGTCCCACAGTTGTTGCTGTTTGAGCTCAGCAGCAAGGCTGCTGGGCTGCCTGGGGACCTCTCCTGGGGCAGTGCCCTCACCCCTGGCCCACTGCAACCCTGCAGCCTTCGCTCTTTGGGCTGTCAGCCACAGCGTTCTTGCAAGACTGAGGGTAGGGAGGCCTTGGTGGAGCTGTTGTTCCTCTCCCTTGGCTTGTATCTTGGTGGCTGGCGACATCTTCCCGAGCCCCTGCTCTGACCCTTCTGGCTGCCTCGCTCGCTCCTCCCTGCATCCTTTGGCTTGGTCTTCTTGACTCTCTTGAGGCTGTTATTATCTCCCATGAGTAGCACCGGAGGTATCCTGATTTGTCTACCAGGAGGGATCTCCATTTTTCCAAGAATACTGTGGCACTTTTAAAAAATAAATGGCTCCTGGGGAGGTAACAGTACTGCTCGCCTCCTTTCTGCTTTTCCTCAGAGAAAGGCTTTGTTTCCATCTATTAACAGGTAGGAATAAAGGGAGTCTGCTTCCAGACTAAGTGAGAGAACAAGGAGGGCAGAGCAGTGTTTATACGCACATACAGTAATTTGTGCTTGGTGTGTGCCTACAAATGCACGTGAGAGACATATATCAACAGAACATTTTTTCTAAGGTCAATACTATTCTCTGCTTGGGGGAAAAAAGCTTTGCCAATAACTGGATTCAATTTATAAGAAACTAGGTGGAAATAATGATGAGGAAATGAGAAAAATAAGCTTTTGATGAAATAATTAATGACTGGTTGTGACACAATCTCACAGCAGCAATCCAAGGCTCAGGGAGATCAAGAGGAGCCCATCCACTGCCAGACAATGCTTACCATGCAAAGCCAAGTAGCCTCCTGTTTGCAATTTAAAATCATAACCATATACATGAACTGCAGTTGGTGGCGGCTTGTTTGTTTTAAGTTCTCCTAACAAAGTAACAGCACTCCCTTAGTCTCATCTGAAGGAGGGGAGGACCAGTGGGTTCTAAGCAGTGTGTAGTGTGTAAGACAGGTCCATCTCCAAGCAGCTAAAGCCAGGAGATGAACGTTTCAACATGTGTGAATTATTCTATTGCCACCAAGCTGAACAGAGCTCAGGCGCTCACAGATCTGGTCCAAAAAACCGAAACCAGTGATTCTCAGATCACTGCTCAGAGATCTCATCTCTGGTTGCCTGCAGACGGGTGAGACTTCTGACTGCAAAAGGTGCAAAGGAAAAGCAAAACCCTTTGTCAGCAGGCTCGCATATGGTTTAATGGAGTCCTCAGCCCCTTGGTAATACTTCTAATGCACCCACAAAGTGGATGAAGTTGAAAAATATTTGGCCTAAAATAAATACTCTTTTCAGAAGGCCAAGAGCAGGCATTCCTTATGCCTGTCACATGGAGCGGTGTGTGAACCGGTGGTGGTGGGTTGGCTTGGCCCAGGAGTCATCTTTAAAGTTGTCCCCCTCCCCCGATTCTGCTGCTCAGTAGCATGGTGTATGCTGTGCAAACTGGATTGCTCTGCCTGAAACCAGGCTCTCCAAATAGGCTCTGATTGCCAATGAGTGGCTTCAGTGCACACAGCCAGGCCCCAGGGGGACTGATACCCTCAAAATAACAATGATGTGGACACAGGGATCCTCACACCATGCATTTCATACCATTCTGCTTTGTACAGAATTACCTGCAGACCTGTGCCACCATCTCTGTGCCTGGGAGGAAGGCGGGCAGTTGACCAGGCACAGAGCTTTTCTGCCTGGGCTGCTGTGCACTGCTCCTGTCCTGAGCAGATGAGGTGAGAAGCTGGAGGGGAGGCAGCCCACTCCTAATCGTTTCCAGAGGTCCTGTTTTCAGCTTGGTCAAGGCACTGCTGAGTCATTTTCATGCAGAATTGAGTTATGGCTGGGTTTAAAATCTATTATCTTTCAGTAATCCAGAGCTCAATCTTGCGTTCTAATGCTGCCCTTCTAAAGCTCAGATTTATATGTAAAACACTTTACACTTTGGTTTCCTCCTAAATAATAACTAAGGATTTTCTTCGGAAGGCTTTATAACATTAGCTAACTAGTCCTGACAACACCCTGGTTTTCCACATGCACAGCAGAAATCTTGGATGAGCTTCTTAGGACTGGTGTTTTCAATTCTCATGATTTTATTGTGAGTCTGGGGTGGGCTTTTTCTGCAAGTCTCAGCTCCTGGAAGCGCATGATCACATGACTCGCTTTTTTTTTTTTTTTTAAATAAAAAATAAATTTCTAATTCTTCAGTTGCAGGGAAAAGCCTGAAAATGTTATCCAAATGTACTGCAAGGCTCAGAAACCAGATGCCAAATGACGAGAAGCCAAACTGTATTGCCATTTTTAAATCTCTCAAGTTGTAAGGCAGTCTAAGCCTGCTCTAGGTCTTCGCTCATGTTTTCAGAGTGTGGAGGAGCTTGGAATTAAATAAAGCTCCTCATTACAAAGAGGTGAAGGAAAATAAAGACTTCAGGGACACTAGCATTCTGCGTCGCCCCTCTCCTGCATGTGCTTTCCAATTCTTGTCCTGCATCTGCTTTGCTTTCCACATCATGGGTAGTCGTATTCCTCACAGTGCTAAAGAAAAACACACGCATAAATCTTTGCTGGAACGGAGCAAATTTTAAAGCAAATCAAATTTTAAAGCAAATCAAATTTTTACAAACAAATAAGATCAAGGATTTAAACTCTTCCATCTGTGGCTGTGCGCTCGTAGGGTGCAATGTGCCCTGGGCCGGGGCAGACAGTTTGTGACTTTCAGTGCTACTGTAACGCAGCAGCCATTGCTGACACTGCTACTACCAATAAAACAGATTTGTTAATGTTGTAATTGTGATCATCTGCTTAGAAAGGTGCATTAAAGTTTGTGGTAGGCTCTTCTTGCGCTGTGAAGCTGCAAACCAGCTATTTCCACATCGTAAAAGGATCTGGACAGCAGAAAGTGATAAACTTTCTGATTTTGTGTTTCTCTTACTTCCTTATTGCTTCTGTACTGACCCATTTAACGTCTGCCATTATTTCCCACTGACGGCGTGGTGCATCAGAGGCTGCAGCTGGCTGCCTATGGGACTGCATGCAGGTTTTTCTCACTGGATTTTCAGTCCTGCGTAATCCTTGCTGCTGTAAAAGTGCTGTTGCTTTTTCATTTATACATTTTGCGTGGAGGAATCTAATGCTATTTTGATTGCTCTGTGTGTGTTTATCCTTTAGGTACTGGAAAATCTCTGCTAGATTTTAAAGTCCAGAACTTCCCCTAAGGGAATATTTCCCAGCCCGCTAGATCTTGGTGATACAAGACCATCTTGATATTAATTATAACACATACTTTTCTTCATTTTCTTCTGTGGCATCTAGACAAATATTTCTGTGGCTCCCTGAACAAATCCCTTGTCCCTCCAAGTTGGAGAGCTGCCTCCCCCTCGCTTCTGCTCAGCCCAACAATATCTTCTCCTCCTTTCAAGCGTTTTAATCATAACTGCTGCTTTTTAAACTATTCAGCCTGCTTGTTCCCATGTTTACATACTGACTTGAAAAAAAAAAAAAGTATTTGAGGTAGAATCAAAAGCAGCAGTGGTTTCTGTCTTGCAGTGCACATTAATACGTTACCGCACCTTCCCATGCCAGGCTGCCAGCAGAAGCCGCAGAGGAGTGCTTCGTGCTGGCCACATGGAGCACTGCCATGANGTATTTGAGGTAGAATCAAAAGCAGCAGTGGTTTCTGTCTTGCAGTGCACATTAATACGTTACCGCACCTTCCCATGCCAGGCTGCCAGCAGAAGCCGCAGAGGAGTGCTTCGTGCTGGCCACATGGAGCACTGCCATGAGTGCTCTGCTGTAAGAGCTGATGGGAGGGCCAATTGTTTCAAGTGCTGACCACAAACTCACTTAGACAGGTTTTGTCTAGGAATCTAGAGATTCCTGTGTTACGGTCTTCCTGGGACCAATTCTCTGCCCATTTCCCTTAGAATAAATCTGCATGATTGCGTTAATTTTGCAGATCTTTATTTTTGTTTCAGTTTGGCGTGTTCCAAGGCAGATGACCCTGGTTTACATTCACTCGTGGCAAAGGCACTGCATGCTACAGACAGAGCTGCAGACCAAAACCAACAGAGTGCTTTGCAAATACTGATGGAGAGCGAAAATGCAAAAGAGTAACTGCAGCGTCTAAAGGGAAATTTTCAAAGCACAGCAGAAGAGGCATACTGGAAAGAGGTGAGCCTTTGTGAGTAAAAATTAAAGAATGATTCTAAAATGGTTGTACTTTACTGAGGAAAGTGTCTAAGGCTTTATTCAGTGCATTTCCCAATGGATTGCTATAAAATATGGGAGAACTGCCACAAGGTCACACTCAGCAGGGAGCTGACTTGCTGATAGGCCCTTTCCTATCCACTTCCAAGTGAAACAGTGTTTTCCTTTTCCAGAAGTGCTGAGCTGTGGCAGCAGTGCAGGTTCCCAGGGGGTAGTGCCATGGCAAAGCCAGGCTCTGAGCAGGAAGCACGCTGCCACAGTTCTTGGACGATACAATCAAGGAGGGAATATATTTATATTGGGATTGTTTAACATTGAAATTAGTTATCTAATCAGATGGGCACATTTTTCACACGCTTTCTAGCATGGAAGGAAAGATGGGGTACTATGTCAAAAGGCTGTGGTTACATCACAGGGACCAGTAACAAATTTATGAACTTCTGTGCGTCATAATGAATTTATCTGCATCAGATGACTGATTGCTTATTTTGATATGTGTATGTTCTGTAAAGGCTGTGCAGGAGTTTGAGAGTCAAGTGGATGGAAACATTATTCCCCAAATCCAAACAAGCATTCAGTCTTTCTAGAAGAAAATTTGAAGGGGAAGTGTCAGCTGAAGACAAGTGTACTTAAATTTTGGCATCCTATGGGATCTTAATTGTCTATGTAAAATGGGGAATAATGGCACTTCTGCACCTCACAGGGTTTCTAAAGAGAACTGCATTAAGGGGGATGAGATGTGTGGGAAGTTCAGCAAAGGAGGTGGTTTGTATACACAAGGTGAGCAGTTAGCACAGTAGGGTGCAATGGCAGAAAATACCTTGCTGAAGCGAGGCATGGGAAAGGGACAGCTATGGTACCAATCCAACCAGAAGGGCTTCTCTGTGCCCTTCCTTGACAGATTTACCATGCCATTCTGAGTTGTTTTCCATTCTGTAGCTAGCCCTTCAGATGGTACGTCCTGTTGTGATGATTTAATACACACCTGACAATACAGCAACTTAAGTTGGATTGAAAGATTTATGTTGCTGATTCTGCAACTAGTATGTCAAGTGCCAAATGGGCTCTCAATGACTTCCTGTGTTATTCTGAGATGGCTGGTTGAAGGCATCTTGGTGAAAGACAAGGCCAGCCTACAGTCATACCTGGGCATGAGTCGGATCTGCTGCCTTTCGTGCACTTTTATTTACTGCAGAGACAATGTGTTTCACTCACGGCTTTCCTCCTCTGACAACTATTCATGCAATTTAAATAAGCTGCACTCCAGTGTTTGGACATTGCCCTGCTTTCTACTTGTTTGTTTAGTGAAACTGCCACATAACTGCCCCAGCAGAGTCCAGAGTTATAAACAAACTTTGACTGCAGAGTGTGTGTTTAGTTCAGTTTTCACCTTGACACGGAGCCTTTGCTTTCTGGAGGAGCAGAGACACTCTCCAGAACACATCAGCACAGCACTGTGCACACACCAAGAACAGCAAGCACAAACTCCCTTGCAGTAAAAAATAGCTAGAAAAAGGCAGCATACACAAACTTGGCATGCAGGGTTTGTTTTTAATAGAGTGCATGATTAATTTAATGTGTTAATTCATGCAAGTGTTAAACTTCTTCATACCTTTCTGATAGGTAAAGCTGTTGTGACCAGGCTGGCCTAAAATCTCATTTGTGTCACTGTAAATCCAAAGTAACTCTCCTGACAATAGCATTTGGAGCAGATCTCCATCAAAACATTTAATAATTAATTTGTCCTGATGTGGATTTTTGATCTTTCCACATGCAGGTACAAGTCTGAATATTTGTAATGTGTGATTTTTTATTTTATTTTGGGGTAGAAGTGTTTGCTAAGGCTATAAATATGTAAATCCATTTAGATGTCCTAGAACATAAATCATGTTCTGCTGAATATTTTAATCTGAACGCATAGCATCTATCTTGAAAATGTAGCATAAAGCTATTCAGGACAGTCTGACAAAGGTAGGACAAAAGCATAGTTATGAGATCGGCTCTGATCTATGTGACAGCTGTAACTGAATGACTAATAGCACTATCAGGAAACGGCCACCATCAATTCTGCAAAGTTAGCACTGACTTTCAGAAATAAGTTTTTCAGGAATGCGTGCAGGCTTCTTGTGTAGTGACCTGGGGAAGTTCTCAGTGGTACCGCTATCTACTTGGAAAAAGAGGCAAATCCTGAAATCAGTGTGTTTGCACCACTGAATTCATTCAGAGACTTTTTTTCCTAAAGGGATTCCCTGCAGGGGAGCTATTATACATGTTCTAGCCTGAAACTTGAGCTGGCCAGAGAATGGAAATTGTGTTTCACAGACAATTTTGAGATTTTGAAATTTGTTTTCATTCCAATTCAAAACAAAACCTCAAAATGTTGAAATTCTCCACAAAGGAAAATTCCACAAAAATAAATAGTTTTGGCTTATTTAGATTATTACAACTTTTAAAAATGCATATATTATGTAAAATCACAAATCTAAATGCTTTATTCCAAAACTTGTTGGCATATTTTCCTCCAAATGCTCTGGGAAAGAGTAATAATTTCTCAAAGCGTTGCGATTCTGACAGAAGTACATTTTTGAAGGAAAGCTGCTCCATTAATTTCCCATCTGAAGTTGATTAGACTTCCTACTGCTGTGTTATGCAGACGTCTTGCACTACAACAGCTGTAATGTAAAAGTGCTACAATTACTCTAGCTCCAGAGCCATGATCTACAATATGCTGCATGTGGGCTCCTCATGATGTGTTTGTGCCGTGGCGAGGACCAGAAAGTCCCCACTGGTGTGAGAGGAGGGAGCAGAACTCAGTTTCTGAGGAGAGCTCTGAAGACATGGGAGAGTTGATGTGGAGTTGCTCTTGCTGCCACCAAGCTCCCAACACTAGAAGTCTTCTCCCTGGCAGCAGAGCAAACAAACAAGCTATTCAGTGGCATCAGCACTCCTTGCATTGAAAGGAAATGAACCACCTGTGGAACTGAGCCCCTTCTCAGTCACTAGCAGGGCAAAGTCCATGGTGAAGAGGCTCTAGGATTCTTTAACAAATACCAGGGTCAATATCATGTATCCCAGAGCTCAAAGGAGACACTGGTGATGTGCCTTCAATGCCTGTGCTGAATTTAGGAAGATTTTTGTTGTTCCAGAGTTATCTGAAGAGAATTGTGCTTCAGTTCCCATCCATGCCCAAGCAGAAGCTGTTTTCTGCATTTTCATTCTGTGCTGTTTTCTTGGCGATTTCTTTCTGGCTTACTTTGGTGCTTTAATTGGTAACTGCAGGCTTGGTGCTGTGAAGCACTGGCGATCCATAGCATGCAGAGGAGGTGTTTCTTGCTGGGGGTGATCTCAGGGACTGCAGTCTCTTACCCTGTTCAGGGAAACCAAGATATGAGTACATTCCTGAAGATAACAACTGTGATATTTGCCATCTCACCTTCAATACCTGTATCTTTCCTCATCTTGCTGTTTTTCATTTGGGCAGGGAGTCCCACAGCCCATATGCTAACCCAGATTTAGGCCAGGCACCCAGCCTGCTTTACAGAACCTGTGCCAAGTAATTCTTCCTGGTTATTCCTTTCCAGCATTATGTCTGGCAGGGTAAGCTGGTAGCACACATACAGAATCCTTGTATAGGTCAGAAATGCAGATCAGTAGGCCTTTCCCACCATGAATAGCAGGAAGTTGTGTCTCCAGCTGAAGATTTCCCAGGGAGGAGTTTTAGATAATATGATAAATAATGGCCAGAGTGTGATATGTCAGCACAGCAGCCAGGGATTGAGGAGCCACGAGGACCAAACTGCATTCAGTGCAGAGGCAGAGAAGGCAACTGCCCGCCCATACTGTCTGCACTCCCATCCCTTCTTTGGGGCACAGACTAAGGGAATGGGGCTAAAAGGCTTTGCAGGCGCGGCTGCCTCTTTGCTTCTGAGATTCAAAACATATTTGGTGTGTGTCACAAGCAATGACAGTGGCAGGCGATGAGGTTATTGGATGACAAACCTGGTCATGCAGGTCTAGTGAGATTCTTGCCCTGTGTGCTGCACTGAGGAGGGACAGTGTTTGGGTCCCTGTTGTATGTACACAAAGCCAGAATGTTGTCTACAAGTGGCATATTTGGGCTCAGTATAATTCTAGAATATGTTTTTCTCCTTGGGATATTTCTGAACTGCAGTCAGCGTGTTCCCCACTAGAAAGTGACATGTAGGAGCCACCCTCTGTTGTTGAAAAGTTGATAGAACGTCTGTACAATATTATGGTCACCGAAATATGTCTAAACCTAATTGGTTGCATGTGGGATTGATTGCTCTAATATAAAGAACTGAATGCACTGAAGACCTGCCAGAGGTTGCAGAAAAAAATCAAAGAAAGTCAGATATAAGGGCAAATGTAACTTTAGCAACTGTTGTTGTAGCACTTCAGTGGAAGGGCTCCCCCAGTGCAGAGCTGTAGCTGGGATCTGTCAGTGGGGGCATGAAGATGGGCCTTGGGAGGGGCCTGCACTGACAGCCATGTCCATCCTCTGGTGGCAACATGGTGGTCTGGGCAGCTGCGTGGTTTCATTTTCAGACAGAGCCAACAATTCAGTGCAAAAGCTCAAAATGTTTCAGTTCTCTGGGAACTAAAAATTTCTCTTGAGAAATTTATGCATTTAATGTCTTAAGCCATTGTCAGAAACTCAATAAAAGTATCCAGAAAGAGGCATCAGCCTTCCTGGTAACATTGCCACCCTTCAACTTCCACAAGGACTAGCCACTGTAGAGTTGGTGCCATCACTTTGTGCCACTATACCAGAGCTCCACTTTAAGGCAGGAATTCACCATATTACCAAAAGGAACCATTGCTCCTCTTGTTCCAAATCTAACACCCTCGTGCTGACCCCTCAGAGCCTTGCACAGGCTCTTGCTTACTCCTAGAGCTTGCTAGACACATTCCCCATTGTCCTGCTCTATCAGGTGCAGCCTTGTCTAGAGAACAAACTGAGAGGCTTTCTCTTAGAGTATTACATTAATGTGAGATACATTTCTAGGACAAATAAATGCCATGAACTGCTTTTTATATCAGTTAGTTGGGTCATCTGTTTTTGTGTTGGTTAGTTGTCATCTCAAAGCATGTAAAACAGCTTTGATTATCAGTGTTTAAAATCTGTAAGTGTTGCTGAGGCTGGAGCCAGTACAGTTTCAGTGGAAAACTGCCATGGAGAGAGAGAAAAGCTTCATCCCCAGCTGAGGGCAGAGCTAGGAGAAGCTCTCCATCTATATTACCTGGCCAAGAGTTGACACAATTCCAAGAAACACTTCTGAAACTCAACCTATGCCATGCAAGATGCAAGATGGAGCTTATTAAACAGCACAGGACGTTGCCAATGGGCACACAGAAGGCAAAGGATCAACTTCCACGCTTGGAGTTGGTCTCCATTTGAATTTTTGCAGAGAAAGCTACACTGGTCCATAGCTATTAAAGGTAAAGAAAGGCAGTGCAGCTCTAAGCAGTGTAGTTATGCTGGCAAGGAGCCACGTGTAAACAGTCAAATCTCCTTCCTTCTGTTGTGCGCCCACCAGCAGAGCAGTGAGTGTTGCTCAGGAGCACCCTCCAGTTCGGTACCTTCAGACTTGCTGAGGTGTCCCCAGCTGGGGCAAGCAGGGAAGAGGGGCTGCACTGGGAAACTGGAGCAACACAGGGCTCTGTGAGGAGCCTGTCTGTGTCCCTGCTCCCACCTTGCCAGCAGGCACCGTAAGGGCTGCCAGAAAGCAAAAGCAAGGAACAAAAGCAGAACTTTGCAAAACATCAGGTTTGATCTGCAACTGATTTCCAGTGCCTTTCAGTGGCACCTGTGTGAAGGGCTCTGGCCCTGGATGGTGTAGGGTTGGTCTTCCCTCATGGGACCCAGATGAATGAGCTTCTCCTATTACATGTACAAGGAACTCTTGAGATATGCCTAAACACAAGCCCTGTAATTATGGTGCGTGTGTTAGCAAATTAGACCTAACTGAGCCAAAGGTATTGGGTGACGCTGTGCTACATGCTTGCTGGCTGAAGCTGCCCTGTCAGAGAGGACATGAGGGCAGCTGTCTGCCCATGCTGCCCTCATCCCTGCCCAGAGCCCAAAGGGATAATGTGCTGATGGACTGGGGGCCTTTGGTCACACCGCTAGCTGAATTCATGAGCACATTTAAAGCCTTTTATTTCCTCGAACAGCGGTGTGTGCTCACAC
The DNA here is from genome assembly GCA_013399175.1 of Odontophorus gujanensis. Taxonomy (NCBI): domain Eukaryota; kingdom Metazoa; phylum Chordata; class Aves; order Galliformes; family Odontophoridae; genus Odontophorus; species Odontophorus gujanensis. The sequence continues at coordinate 888,276 of VXAB01003641.1, forward strand.
ACCTGTACAAAGGCCTTGTCCCTTGGCACTCAGTAGCCTGCAGCAGCTCTCCGAGAGCTGCTGGGCTCCTGGCAGAGACAGGGCCAGATGCTGAGCACTCCAAAAATTCCTCTTCAGATCCACTTCCGTTTGTTTTGTTGTCTTTGCAGAGTTAGAAGGTGGCCTAAAAGCCACCTTCTGAAGGGCTCGGTGTTAAAACCCACCAAACCCTGCATGGCTGAGTGGTGACTCAGAGCAGTGCTTCCCTCCCATGAGGACAGCATGGCTGGAGCAGAGCTCTGACTCGTGCCTGGCTCTGGCTGTGCTGTGGGGCACACACTGGTGCCTCCAAAGTACTGAGAGTCTGCGACAAACAAAAGCTGTGAATTACAGTCAGCCTTTGTTTAATTAGCGTTCCATTAATTAGTACTAATTTAGCAAACGAGTGCCCTGATTAGCTTGATTAGAACAAGAACAGAGGGGAAGATATGGGATATCAAGGGTCTGGCCCTGACCAGAGCAAAGCCTCAGCCCTGCAGGGACACACAGCTTTCACCCAGTGCACGTCCCCACTCTCATCATAACGCTTTATTGCATCCAAGTGCTGCCTTACTGATGCTGTATGTGCCTCTGCTGCAAAGTCCAGTTGAACTGAGAGGTTTCTAGCTGCAGCAGCGGTGCTCAGGCAGCAGCAATCATCAATCTATTGTCCGATTGCTGCTTTTTTTTTGCAGCGGGGATGACTCCTTGACAGTAGGCCTATGGAGTCTGCCCGTTAATAGTAGTTTAAAGTGGTCAAGAGGTTATGGCAGTAAGGAATGTTAGTAAAAATGTCTCTGCGGAGTTTAAACAACCAGTATTTTAGGCAGGGCTTGGTGGGTTACTGTCCCTGCACAAACAACTAGAATGAGAGTCTGGGCTGGGAAATACTTAAACTGTTTGGAAAAACTTGTTTTGTGCAGCTTGAGAGTGTCCCTGGAGGCTGTGGCCCGATGCCATGACTCCTGGTAAAGGCTGGGCTGCTGTAACAATGAAGCTTTTATGGGGAAGCTGGAGTACAATCAGAAACTTTTCGTTCCCGGGGGATTATGGGGAGGGGAGTTCCTGGGTTCAAGATGTCTGGCACATTATGCACATTTCCACCAGGATTTGGGGGTGTTCTATGGCATGCAAGGTATGCAAATTGCTAAATGTGTTTTCAATTTTGCTGTGCTGTGCTGTCTTTGTTGGGTGATCATTTTTTTCACCAGTGTAGCCTGAAGACAGGATGGGTTCATAGCACGAGTGGAAAAGCGTTGTTGTCTCACAAGCAGTATTGACCTACGAAGAGCTCGTTATGTTTTCAGTCCTCCAGCAGGCTCCTAGCTGGGCGGCTCCAGATTATTCACTGGGTAATCTTCCTCCAGTAAGAAGTGTCCTGAACTGAAAGGCATCTTTGATCAACCACTCCTTACTGAAGTGATCAAAAGTGTGTGCGTAGAAACTGTCTTGTTCCTCGTTGTTATTACTTAATCTTGATCATTTGCATGCTCTGTATGGCAGATGTCAGCAAGAGGTCTAACAACTTGCCAGACTGAAGTATCCACTCAGTCAGCATTTACAGTGTCACTTCAGACCTTCTTCGAAGGCATCACACCACTGCTAATTAATTTGAGGGCTTTGTTACAGAAAGGAAGGCATTTCCTTCTGGAGAGAAGCTTCCTTTACCAGTGGTGTTTGCTGGAAGGAGCAGGGCAGGATGGGCCCAGCAACAAGAGGAGATAAGGGGCTGTTCCTGAGGGTGGAGTTAACGCTGCCACCGTGCATCCGTGCAGGTGTGTCTGGTCAGGGAGTACTAAACTGATCCCATGGCTGTTGAAATCAGTGATGGGATTTCTGCAGACTGTTGAAGGGACCACTGAGAAGCTGAGGAGCAGCTAACAACCCAGCCTGGCATGAACAGTTTGCATTTTACCAGCCTGCAGTACCCACATGTGCCACACACGGGGCTGGACAGATCCTCAGCTCTGTGTGGGTGAGGGAAACTGGCCTCACACCATCAGGGCCTGGGGGTCGACAGCCTGGTGGTCAGTCTATTCTTTTCCTAGATGACAAAGATGTAGTTACCAAGCTGTCTGCCCAGAGCTGCTCAGACTTGATGGGTTTTGTTGCTGGAGCCTCAAGGAAGCAGCCTAGTGAAGAGGGGTCTCCCTGCTTTTCCCCCATTTTATGTGTATTCTCCCTTTGCTTGCTGAGGTTTCACCTCAGGCCTGCCTCCACTTTGGAGACACTGAATAGCTCTTAATGACAGCAGCACAAACAAAACCCTATAAAGACAGGATTTGTGATTTACGTGCGGTTAATTACCACAACAAGTATGTTTATTCACTTCTCTAATAAATCCTTAAGACAGGAACAAGTTCTAGCTTGACCAGATTCATCCTGTGCATACGTTTCTTCTGTCACCATTTTTGCAAATCTGTATGTGCAGGACAGATAAAAAGAGACAAAATATCTCTCATCATGTAGGTACTAATCTGTACCCCAGGTGTGCTCTTCAGCCTGCCAATGGCATCAGCACTTACTTCAGATCTTGAGGAAAGCAGACTCTCTTGTGACTTGCAGTCTTTTTTTTTTATTATTATTTAGAGAAATAAGTGCATCATAAATAGAACATTAACTACAGCAGTGTGATCTATTGCTCTGACACCTGCTTTCCACAGGAGGAGAGTGAGCTCTCCATTTGTCTCTGCTAAAGGAATGAGATCTTTCTAACATGAGGTTAGAAAGCTGCAGTGACAGGAGCTGGGGCATGCCCAGGCCCTGCGGTGTGAAGCTGTGCTTCAGCGAGGGCACTCCATAGCCCATCAGTTGCTCACTAACAGGGTGACTTGGTTCCATCAATGTGATTTACAGGAGAGGGAAGTGATGTAAAGTAGTGAGCAGCGGCATTGGGAGCCTGTGTTTTTAAGTGATAGATCACTGAGTGACTTCATGTAGACCTTTGTTACTCATCGCTCTCCTCAGTTTGACTGTGCTCTGATATACATAGGTTGAAAAAGGTTTTCTTGAACTGTTAATTCTGCTTTAGCCATCTTCTATGTCTCCAGCGTCCATGTCTGTGTTGGGCTGAGTGCAGTGTCCTAGATCTGCTGGAGAATTACTTGCCATGACTCGGCACTGTGCCACACGGGGCCCCCGCCGCTCTGAGGAATTTGTGTCAGATAGAACATTTCGTACGATGCAGAAGGTTTTGTCACCTTGATTCGAAGGAAGTTGTTTGTGTTAATGCTTAAAGGTAATGTGAGACAAGGCGAGCTCTTTACTTTGGAACACGCGCTGTGCCATTGATGTACGCAGTACAGTAAATATAACAAAGAGCGCTCTGTGGTATTTACACCCACCGCAAACACATTTGCAAAATAGGATTATTTACAATCCAATAAAATAGTACTGCTTTTAAGGCAGAAACCCTGTGTGTTCAGTGAAGTGCGCTCCTCAACTTTTCTTACCATTTATCAACCCAACACATTCCTCCCCATTTTTTTAATGCCTTCCATTAATAGTTAAGAAAAACCTAGGGAAAACAAACACTCTTTTCCTGATTGTTTATTCACCAGTCTCTTAGGAACCATAATTACGTCTCCCAGGAATTGTGTGTTTTATCATACTGTATATCTTAAAGAGCCACTTTAGGTAAAATAACAAGGAGTGCCTTATGAAGGAAAATTGGATTCATTTTAAGACTTTTTTAACCCTCCAAAGAATGGCTCTTTGTTTACTTCTTTAGTGCATGTGGCAACTTGCCCAAGTAAATACTATGCTGCATAAATACCAGAGATTGGTATTTATGATATTACATAAACATACTCTGAATAATGACTCATTGTTGCGATGAAGACGAACGCAAGCAATGTACATCGCAGTCAATGCGTTACTTCTTGTCACTTTATGAGGTGGCATTGGAGCATTGTAGGACAAAATGACAGCGACTGGAGAGGAGAACTCCGATTGCATTATTTAGCAGCTCTGAGTTTACAAAACAAAAGTGAAAACAGACAAAACAGGAAGGTTATGGGGATGACATACCAGGTTATTGATATGCTACGTAGTTAGATGTATTTTGGGGTTGTGTGGAAAAAGGCTTATTGCTCTTTGAATTGAAAACTCATGCAGTGTGTTTATTCCGCTGTCACAACACGGAGCAGAGCCCTCAGGTTCATCATCCTACCTGCAGTGATGCACACGTTCACTTGCTACAATAGGATTTCACTCATGGAGCCACATTTTTGGTGGCTTTGTTTCTCACAGCCTCAGTCTGCCCAGCTAGAGTTTTGCTAAATCTTTACCTGCACTCTGGAAAAATCGTGTGAGGGTTTGTGTGAAGGGAAAATGTGGCACGCTTTGCAGTACTGCCAAATGGTGGAGCTCAGATCTTCAAAATCCTGAAGGAAAGGTGCATATGCCAAAACTTCCATTTAAAGCCAGCAGGGTATTAGCAAGTTATTTATTTTTAAAGCCCATGGTTATAACCTGTCTCGTTCAGACAGCGAAAACAACATGCACTCAAATTCTCAAAGGGCCACTGAAGCATCCCTTTAAAAATGATGATGAAAATTATCACCCATAATAATGGACCAGCCCGAAAAATGTAGTTTGGAAATTCTACTCTCTCCTGAAGCAGCCACAGCCCTTCAGGAACAACAGAGAAATCCTGGAGGTAGAGCATGTCTGCAGAGTGGGAGGGTGATCCTCATAAAGTGCGGAGGAGTGGGATGCCCCATTGTGGGAGCACTCTCCTCCATGACTGCAGGCCTGCATGCTGTGGTTGAGGTGAGGCTTCTGGTGTTTGCTGGGGTTCATTGTCAGCAGAAGATATTTTCTTCCTAGTTGTGAATAAAGGAGTACCCATATTTTCCTACCTAAGTGAACTCCCTCATGCTTGCATGCTTGAGGAGATAGCAGTGGATGGGGCCAGCAATGTCTGCAAGGTGCCTGGGTTTATGGAAACCACTGTATTACTGCATGCTCAGTAGCTGTTTATTGTGGTTATTAAACTGTACCTTTTTCCTCTGATTTTAACCAGTTCCTTCCTGGTTTTACTTCTGTAGTCTGTGTAAGGAGAGCTGTGTTTTGATGTACTCTGGGTGCCATGTGCTGTTCCATCCCGTGTGCAAGGTCGTACTGAACAAATGACTTTTTCTCCCTTGTACTTCACATACTTTGTACAAATTAGAAGGGAACACAGGGGACAGAGGAACAGAAGGCTGCTGGTCTGCAAAGAGCAATGATGTCTCCTGGTCCAGGACACAGATGCATGGCATTAGTTTGCTGAGGCTCCACTAGCAAGCTCAGGAATGACAGTGCTGTTCTCTGTGCCTGGACGACACAAAATTTGTGCCTGAGTGCCTTGTAGACAGCTGCTGAAAAGACTGCATGTTCAAGTAGAAAGGACAGACAAAAACTGTTTTTCCCAGAAAACAAAAACAAAAACAGAGCAGTAATGTGTATTAGCAAAGTTGAGAGGACAAGAACTGTGGTCAAACATCAAATTCAGTCACAATTCTAGTCTCATTATTATTATTAAATCAGTGACATTGCCCAAAGCCTCATTTGTTGTGCTTGGTGCTCTTCAAACACGGGAGATCATGCTAAGTCATCACTCCTTTATTTGGATTTTGAAGCCATGTCTCACTACCATTAGTGTCAAAACAGTTACTGAAACCTGTGCCAGGCAGCCTTAACCTGTATTCTTACCTCACACTGTTTGGGGTCTGCTGCTCTGTCTTTCATGGAGCCAGGGGGATAAGATGACAAGCTAGGGACAGCACTGAGGGCAGATGATATGCAAGCCCCATCCCAGCCCCACAGAAGTCAGTGGGAAAGCTAGATGGACAGCTGTGGTTTTGACTCAGGCCCAGAGATACTGGAAAATAACAAAGGGAACAGAAGGAAAGAGCTTGGTCAGCTTTCAGGGTTATTCCTCATTTCTTTTAAAAGGAATAAATACATGTTTTTTGTTATGACTTTCTCAGAATAAGCTTGTGCTCCCAGCCGGCCATGTCTCAGCAATGTGCTTGCATGTTGAAGGCAAAGCAATTCTGAGCTTACAGGCTTAACATCCCTTTTTGGTACAGTTCACTGCAAAGAAACGTGAGTAATGCCTCTTCCCTCTAAAATGCTTGTCTGCACTGCATAGAAAGCATTCACACACTTTGCATAATCCGGAGGATCACACTGACAAAGAATGGTAGCACTGCTTAAGTAGTTAATTTGGTTATTTATTCACTTAAGTGTATGTGAATCAGGACATTCTTCTGTGATCTGAAGTGACTGCCAAACTTCTGATTAGCTTGTAGCACTGTGTCATTTTATTATTTCGTTACATAGGATGGATGCAGACTTAATTCCACTGGCAAATACTTCAAGAAGGGCAGCCCTCTGTAACATCTCCCAAGAGAAGAAAAGACAGAGACAGACTGCATGTCATTACTTCGTTCCTGTGTGCCCAAATCAGCACTCACTGTGCCTGCAGAAATACACAGGAAGCACACAGTTCTAGGCAAAGTGCATGAATGTGAGCATTTCTGTGAAGAAAATACGTCTGCCCTGCAGCTATCCTGAGGGGTAAGAATGGCTCAGAGTAAGGATTCTGTACCCCACAGTTAGTATTTATAAAATGTTGTAAGATTCTCAAGTTAAGGCAGTGTATGGACCACATGCACAAATGCATTATGTTAAGACACACATAGCTATAGATGTATGTAGACAGAAAAAAAAAAAAAGCAAATTGATCTCACTGAACTTTGTACAGTTCTGGACAATGTTAAACTTCGTTAAAGTTCAAAATCACGTTTTGATTCTGCAGGTCAGTGACTTGCCAGCGAGACACACTGCGCCAGCACCGGACAATCAGCACAAGAACTGTGAACTACTCCAGACAGAAAGTGGTGGTGCAAGGTAGTGTTGGTGAGGCAGATGGCACTCAGGCTGGGAAGCATGCATGTATGAAACTTGGCCTAAATGTGATCCTTTACCTGAACACATGGGAACTATGTCCTTAGTGCCCTCCTCTTCAGGAGTTTGAGAGCAGGAATGTCCCCTGTCCTGCCATCCTCTGCCTGGGAGCAAGGCGGGGCAGGGGAGGCACCAATCAGCATTCAGGTTTCGTATTGGCTTCATGCAGTTGTTATCTATCCTATTCAGCTGGGACAGGAGGCACCAAACCACAAACACATCCATGCTCAGCTCAGCCCTGCTCAAGCTGGTGGTTTCCATGCCACGGTGCGGGGTCCACCTTGATCCCCGCAGGCTGCTGGGTTCAGTTAGCGTATCTGTGGTCTCTTTTCTCTTTGTCACTCCTTTACTTTCAGCCAAGTATCTACTTGGATGTAGGGCTCAAGGGGTCTTAGAGTGTAGATGAAAGCAAAATGCACAAGAGAAGTTGTGAGAGGAAGGACAGGCTGGTGACCATGTTGTCTGTTGTGACAGCTTTTCTTGGCATTGCTGGGTTATGGTACTGCTGAGTTATGGTAGGGTTGTGCTCTTGAATTTCGAAACAGAAATAAGCTGAAAAATATAACTTCTTCACTCAGTGCTGTGCATCTGATATAAAAGTCTGTGAAATGACTTGTGTGTTTTAGAATAAGACCAGATAAAGGTATATGGTTTTATACCTTCACATTCCACATAAGTTTCTGTTGCTCTGCACCACTCAGGACTTGGCCCAGCCCTGTATTGCAGCTCACTTGTCCAACTTCAGTCCTTGATTAGCAACTTAGTAGAGTATCTGAAGAAAAGCTCAGTGGAGAAAGTGCTCATTATATCTGTGAGAGATTTTGTCTCAGAAATGTCTAAGAGCAGTCACAGCTGGATAACAAAGTACAAAACTGGCCAGGATTCCCCTACTGGAATGCACTGCTGTCAGTGGTGAAAATACCAGCCCCTCCAGCCTCTCAGCTGCACTCAGTAGTTGGTGCTGCGTCACGCAATACTGCACTGTATCAGAGCATCTAGAGGTAACGTGTTCAGGTGTTCGTGTGTTACCCACAGAGCGTTTCTGTAAAATCTGTAATGTAAGAGTCTGTCTTAGGGAAAAAAAAAAAAAAAGATGCCAGAGGTATCTCAGATACCTCTGAGTGAATCACCATCACTTATGCTCACTGGAGAGGCTGACCGATCATTTTCTTCTCTGCAAATGCTCTAAATTCAACCTGTGGTCTGAAGAAAACAGTCAACGTTTTTTCATTCATTTGCATCAGTGTGCTAATACAGGTTTTGCAATCGGATTTTATCTGACAGGATGATTAATTGTATTGCTGCACGAGAGCAAGTGGAACTCAGGTCCATCTCCCATCTCTGTGTTTGTAGTGAAAGGCTCCGTGTAGTGAAAGGCTTTTTTTTTTTAATTTAATCTTGGCTTTTGTCAAGAATGCAGTTTTGACTTGAAACTAGATGCTGACTGACTTCCATTTATTAGCCACTTTATTTTTATAAGAAAACTGAGATCAGCTTCACTGATGATAAGAGCCAGAGTCATGTAAGGGACTAGAAGTGTGATAGCCATTCTCTACAGCCACAAGCATCCAACTGGTGTTATTTATGCACCATTGACAGTGGGACATGCTCAGACTTGAAGGACTGGAGCTGACCTTCCCTTGCTAATCATTTATACACTCCTTGTTTTGAGTGCTCCACCTTAAGGTTTCTCATGACTCACTTTCTCTCTGGAGTTAACAAATAAATCCTGAAGGACTCTGCACGCTTCCAAGTGTGTAACCTGTCCCCTCATACTGGTCCTGTTTTCAGCAACAGAAGCTCTTGAAGTAGCTGTGCTATTTATTAAGGAGTGACTTCGGAGCTGTAGGGCTTTATGAACTGAGAGTAAGGTGGCTTCAGCTTGGCTTAGGCTTATCCTAAACGTCAATCCAATGCTTTTGTGGGCGCTGTGGGGGAGGAATGAAACTTCTCTGCAGTCTCTGGAGGCAGGAAAATCAGGCATAGAATCATAGAATGGCTTGAGGTGGAAAGCATGTATAGTTCTCTCTCCAAAAAGGGGAGCAGCAATTCATGTCATCTTCCTGAACTTCAGCAAGGCTTTAGGTACGGCCCCACATTATGTCCTTGTCTCTGTATTAGACGTGGGTTTGAAGAATGGACTGTTCAGTGGAAAAGGAATTGACTGTATGGCTGCATCTGGGGAGCTGCATTCAGTAGCTGTGTCCAGGAGATCTGTGATGAGTGCTGTGCCTCAGGAGACACGTAGCTGTCCCCAAAGGAGGGACACAGCAGTGACCAGAGGGCTGGAGCCTTTCACTTTCAGACATTCCTTAATTGAAGGTAATAGCAAATTGAGGTCAATTTCTGGACTGTTCAGAACAAAAGACTTCATACTGGACACTCAAATGCTGAGGGTGCTGCTGATAACCCTTGTTGTTCTCTCTGTACTAATTGTCCATCTGGGAGTGGCCTTGATGTTCCCCCCTTACCTTGTGCTGCTTCTGGGAGTGGTAAAGCAGTACATGAGCAGTAAATGGATGCAAATGCTTTGAATATTCAAACAGTGTAGAAAAGTGAATATTATAAATAGTATGACTGTATTGTGGAACATAGGAATGATGAAAAAACACCAAGATAGTTGTTAATTAGATATGCAGTTCATGAGCAGGATGCTGAGCTTTGAGAAGCAGGCAGAGCTGAGAGGGCAAGAAGAGGGTACCAGAAAATACCACCTTGCCTTTGTCCCTTCCTCGTGTACCTCTTCCCTAAGAGGAGCTGCAGGGCAGTGGAGTGGATGAGGACATCCCAGCTGGAAGGTCTGCTGAGAGCTTTGGCTTGTCTGTGGAGTCAGGGTTGGCTTGGCCATGGGGTCAGAGGTGGAGGGGAGGGAGGAACATGCTTTGGCTTATGTTCCAGATTGTGAGGCTGGAGATCAGGTGCACGCTCTTGGGACAGGCTAATGAGAGTGGGGACATGTCAGAATGTCATTGTGAAGGAGAGAGGCTTGATGTACTGCACTGTGAGTGCTGCTGCCCTCATGGTGCCTGTGCACATCTGATGGGACAGAGCTTACCACAGCACTCACAGGGGAGCAATGTTAGGCACTATGGGTTGGTCCAGCGTGAGTAACTCAAACTGCAGGGGTGTGATGCAGAGAAGGATGTGGTTCTTTTAATTCCTTCCCCTTGTCCCATTGTTTCCTTCCCAGGCACACACAAAATCTTCCTCTGCCTCTCCCTCCCAGCCCAGCTTTTCTCCTCTCTTTGGCTGTCCTTTTGTCCTTTCCCTCCTGTAGAGCCAAGCTCAACAGCGTATACCCACACCCAAAAGAAAGGGACTTCTTTTGTCAATTTCTCCGTATCTGGGACCCATATGTCAAGCAAAACAATTGTAAATGGGGTTAGTTGGCATTCCTTTGGCACGGAATGGCAGAAAACATAGGCAGGAGTGGGTTCTTCAGAAAAGCTTGCATTTCACAGCTGTGCCCATAAGCAGTGCTGGAGGACATTGTATGACTTCCCAGGGCCTGGTCCCACCATGGAGCTGCAGTGGAAGCCCAGATCCTGGCTCCTTCACTGCACACAGGAGGTAGGGAAGGTCAGGTTGTGCACAAGCAGGTGCCTCCTGTGCCCAGGACGTGGAGGACATGACCTGCCCTGCCATTAGCTGTTAGAGTCACGCTCCCCCTGGCTTCAGAGGATGCGTTACGTCTGTGTGAAGCACCACACAAGGTCAAGGCTAGATTGCCTCACATCACCAAAACACAAATTCACCTATTTGTCCTAGAGCAAGGCTGGTGCAACAGGACAAAATGGAATAATGCAACAGCAGGGAGCCAGGGAGTGCTGCAACGTCAGAGGAGAAGTACCCTGGCAGCCCTACGGGAAAGCAGTAGTGAACTCTGCTGTCAGATTAATCAGGCTTTTTTGTTTTGTTTTGTTTTGTTTTGTTTTGCCACAGTCATGATCTCAAAGCTTTTCTCTGAGTGCTGAAGATGCCATGTCTGGCACTGAGAGTTGCAGTGTGGTGGAGCTACAGCTTTTAATGGAAGTTCCCAGGCTGAGTGCCAGGACACTGCAAACAGACACATTTATGGACTTTCAGGTACGAACACGAGTGATTTGTGATCAAGAGGAGGATGTGGTTCTTTCCACTCCTTCGCCCTGTCCCCTTCTGAGCCATCCAAAGCACACATGGCTGTGCAGTGCAACCTTCCCAGGGCTGGTGAACAATATTCCTATTATAAATTACTTACGTATCTTCACCAAAAATTACTACAATCCCCACAAGCACATACTGTTAAAATACCCTGTAAAATACTAATCTGGCTTCACTCATGACTTCAAGTCCAGCAGCAGTAGGGCTTATCCCTGCAGTCAGATGCAGGCAGCCCTGATCTTGCTGTGCTCCCACTGTGTGATGTTCAGGATGCTGTCGGCCCCACGGCCACATTCTGCCCTCAGAGCAGGAACTGCAGAGTGGTGTTTTTCAGAAACCTCCTTGGGTTTGATGGTGAGGAACGTGACTGCTCTGTGGTCCTGTGGTGCGTGTGACAATACGACCACGCTCACATGTACAAAGCTGGCTGCTATCCATCTTGCAGTGTTAGGAAAATAGAAGTTAAAGGCGTACGATGTCCAGCAACAGCCCCAAGGTGTGCAGGAACAGGTGTGTGGAATGCAGTGATTTGGAACAAAGCAGCAGTTTATGGTACTGTTGTTTTCTGTCAAGCAGCACAGAGAGAAATATTCCTGGCATTGTTGGTCCTGTCTTCATGGCATTATTTCTCTGGGACCGTAAGCAGGGCAGTGCTTCCCACCTGAGGTCAGGTACTGCCTGACGTTTTCCCTCTAACAATAATATAAAGCCTACATGCATCAGTGAGAGGGGGTGAGAGATGCAGAACTGCTGCACATACAGCATTGGGGATTAAAATGCCTCATAGACCAAATGTGCAGAGAGCAGTAATATTTTTACTGGGCCAACTGATAAACAAACACATTCTGGGAGCCATTCTGTGAGATGGAGGAAGTCCCGGCACAGAACTCCTGGGCTTTACCAAAAGTCCAAAAACCACGCTGACTCCCTCTGTGGCCAGTCCTGTCTCAGCAGTATTTTGATTGCTCTCCTATAAAAACTCTTTTTTTTTTTCCCCCCCTCTGGGCTGTTAATGTTACCACATAGATATTTTCTATCAAGCTACTCCAGAAAATTTAAGTTATTCTGAAAAGGGAATTAAGTAAGGAAGATTTACTGCAGTTTAAAAAAGCCAGTGCTTGCAAGACACATCCCCCAAGGAATGCTCTGTGATCCAGAGGATCATTTCGTACCATTGCATTGGCAATACTTCCTTGGTCAGAGCCTTTTTGCATTTCTTCCTGGGATTTTCATGTGAATTTAACCATCAGTTAAAACATCTAGCAAGATGAAACTTGTTTCCAGAAGTGGTTTGATTGGAGTAGCATCAAGTTATTTAGTTTCCATTCTTAGTAGCATTTTTTGAGCATTGATTATCAAGTAGTCATTGGTTTCACCCCCCTCCCAATAAATTTGGAAGCATTTCGCACCCATCTTGGCAGGGGAAGAGCAGGGCGGTTCGTTCCCATGTGGGATGTGTTCTGCATTCACTGTGCTGCCAGGTGTTGTCCTTACCTGGCTGTCTGTGCTGCTGTCTCCCTGGCTGTGTACTGTAACCTAAAGGGGATTACAGATGGTTGCACAGTGACTCCAACTATACCATCTAAAGCTTTGTTAATAGAGGTAAATGGCACTTGCTGATTCTCTCAACAGGAGGGCCTCTTGCCTTTATGATGGCTGGCACTTAACCACAAACCAAGTCACTTCCAGCCTGCTATTCATCCTGAGGTCTGCAGGGGCTGTTTGGTGGTGCCAAGGCAAAGGAGAGCCTCCAGTCACCATCACCAAGCCATGAACAGGAGTGGGACCAGGCCTGCTCCATGGGCCCAACAGACCAGAGTGAGCTTTGTGGAGGCACACACCTATCAGATGCCCTTCCTGGCAGGGGTGGGTGCCCTGTAACCTCAATGGGGTGTCACAGGGTGAGATGAGGATTTAGAGTGGCACTTGTGTTTTAGAAATACAGGATTCAAGTTACCATTTCTCCCAAGCCTACTGCCTACTACAGACAGCCCCAGAAGGCACTCTTCTCCAGCACTGCCACTGTCGCAGTGTCTGGAGCTCTCCCGTGCAGTGGAGCAGCACTCCTCTGCCCACACTTGCACTGAAGTCATGAAGCAGGGTGAGCCCACTGCCATGCCAAGGGACATTTCTGTGTCTCAGCAACCTGCCGTGGCAGCAGCTGCAGGACTGCTTTTTCTGTTGTGGTTATTTTTCCCCTTCTGGACGTGCCACACTGGCACATCCCATCCTCCATCCCCATGGTGGTGGAGCTGCCCAGGATGCTCTGAGCCAACCCCAAGCCTTCAACCTCTGCCAAAGCCCTGGCAGCATCCCACAGAAGCAGGCATCACCTCACTGCCCACCGTGGCCACTGGGTGATTCCTGGCAGAGGTGACTCAGGCAGTGTGCCCTGCGAGGGCCGTAGCACATCCCTGCACTGAGAGCTGCTTACAGCCTCCTGCCCCTGCCCAGCTCACCCTTCCTACTGCCTTTCCCCCGGGGTCCTAACTCCCGACTTTGTTGTTCTATAAACATAATAACAATAATTATTCTCTCATTGGACACATAGCCATCTTCTTTGTTTGCAGGCTTAGATAAATATCATTCAAATCATGGAGTCTGATTCATGAGTCAGGATGATGGCAGCCCTCCAAAACCTCCTTGCCCATGGAGAGTGTGTTTGTGTGAGAGAGATAGAGAGTTTCACTGTACGAAGAGTAAGAAACTGGAAGCCAAGTGAATTAAATACAAAGCAGATAATTATGTGTAATTCATTTACTGACTAATGATTGCACCTGGTACAGAGTTTTATGAATTCATTTCACTCTGCATTTGTTCTCAAAAACAATCTCTGCACAAGATAAAAACCAGACCTGTGTTTACACTGGTGTTGTAAGATTCTGTCTCTCTGGTTCATTCCCCATTCTTTTCTCAGGTTTCACCTTTCCTGGGTTCACCTGGTGTCTCCTTGACAGTGACAACTCTCCGTGCAGGTAGGGGCTGGCTGTCACAGCAGAATGGAGCCTTCACTTCTCCCCTGGAGGCTGTGTGGTGTGATTACACATGGGGCTTATCTCCCATCTCCTGTAGCCAAACTTGCCAAGGCTGTGCCTTCAGCAGGGAGCAGCAGGTCATGGCCCCCCTCCCCCTCTGCTGGGACGGCCAGCAACTCGCCACTCTTTATGTGGTGTCACCCAGCTGTCCCTGCAGCCCTACACCATCAGCTCCTTCCAGCTGAACAGCAGCAGTGTCAGCCTTCACCCACTGACACCTGGGTTGAAGACCCCCAGGGGGCCTTTGGCAGGGTGAAAGAGTTCGTGCTAATCCCGTGGGGGCCAGCAGTGCCATCTCAGTGCTGACATCACACTGAGGACTGCAGCCTGTGTGACACTGCTCACACTGAGTTCAGCAGCAGAGCTGAGCTGTGCTGAACCCAGGCCTTGCTTGGCCCAGGCAGCAGCAGGGACACTCCTAAGGTGATACTGTTACCATGTGGTAGAAACAAAAGTGCTTTTCCAGCTATATCCCACAGGCAGATCTCAGGTATCCAGCAGAGCCCCTTCTCCCATCAGTGTGTCAAAGGCATCTCACCTTAACAATCCCTCACCCTGCAAATAACTCTGTGTTCTCAGTTCATTGCTCAGGTGCTCTGTGGTGGCTGATGCTCAAAGCAAGAACTGCTGCTTCCAGTTGAGCATACCAGCAACACTGCATAGCTGGGCTCCATCCTTTCACTGGCTCAATCACAGGGTGCAGGAGAGGTAAGCACACAGCATTTGTGCAAGTGGGAGAAGGGTACATCTGCAGGCACTGGGTGTGCGCAGATTTCTGTGGGATGTCCTTTAAGACCAACTTTGGGAAAAGAACCAACTGGAATGACATAAGGAAGAGGGAAGTTACTTGGCAGGTTGAATGGAGGCTCTGGTACTTTTGATTGGAGTGATCTGTAGTAAGAAAAGCCAAAACCAGCTCCTCTTGTTCACGAGTGCTCCCACTGACACACGCGGCCGTCAGCACGCGCTTCGGTTCTGAACCCGTGCAATCCTTTTCCGATGAAGTCCTGACAAGCCAGGACAGATTGCAGTCTGTGAGCTACTCATGGTGCGATATATTTTACCCGTAGGTGGATCCTCATTTTAGATAGCATGAAGCAGAGCCAGTGAGCTGATTCACTGCTGTACTCCACATCTTCACCGGAATAACACCACTGAATCATCAGCGAAGTTGAAATAACAAATGATAAAATGGGACCATTGTGTTTGAGTTTGCAGCATGCATATGGAAATGACTAGCTCCTTCTTGCAGGACAATTACACCGTATGGATACTTTGTGTGCTGTTTCCCAAACATATCACAAAGGTGACAATAGGTTACCTGTGTCCAAAAAAAACCCACCAATGACAAATGAAGGCACCAGCTGGTGGGAACTACCCCAACATATCTAATGTGATTTTGCTTTTTTATGCAGCAGAAAAAGGGGCACCACGAGAACTTCGAGAGCTTCTGGAAAGACTCCATTTTATATGTGGTTTATTTCTGCACACCAGCTAAAGCATAGGAACTGGTAAGTTAAGAAGCCCAGTCCTGCTTTCTGTTCTATTTATGAGAAGACTTGCTGAACAATTGAAAAGCACTGCGTAATTGTGACTTTTTGCAAGTAATGCTCTGGAAAAGCAACTAAAGGCAAGAAGCAAGCTTGCAATTAGTAGTTCTAATTATAAAGTGTATACAGAAAACAATGTAGCATCGTAAGTAAAGGCCAAGTTCAAATGATGCAATAGGAATAGCAGAACATCATGTAACAGTGGGCAAAGCAGCCAGTGAGAGGAATGTTTCTAAAAAAAGAAGAGAGAAATAATAGCAGGGCACTGCATTTTGTGCAATATATATAGTAATCCTTTCTCAGTGCCACCTGATGCTCGTGCCTCTGTTGCAGCCCACATTCATCCCTGGGTGACATGCACAGCCACCAAGACCCAGCAATGAGTGACTAATGCAGACTGTGGGGAGTGGGGGGGCAGCTTCCCTGTGTCATTTCTTAATCCAGGGACCACTTTGTGCCTCACTCCCATTTCCATCATTGAAAGCAACTATCAAATACCTGCAAGTCTGTATTTCCTACAAGCAAGCCACATTTCTGTCACATACAGGTCAATGGGTGTTTGAAGAAAGGAAAATGATGCAGGGGTCTTCGCTAAATAGCCCGTGGTGTGCACAGGTACATGTGCCTCCTAAACTCCACCAGCCCCTGACAGCACTTCATGCACCACATGGGAACTGCAAACCCCCAGCATTGCAGGGAGGCTCTCCTCTGCAGCAGCTGTGCAAGAGCAGCACAGGGCTACATGCTGCACTAAAGAACTGCTCTCAAAATTAAGTCCCGGGCGCAACCAGAGAAGGTGAAGAGACATAATACCTTAGGGAAATGGTTTTACTTATTCTGCCTGGATGCATATATGGCAATCACCCATGTAGTATGATCCACAGTACTGAAAACCATTTCATTATGTTCTATAAGTAAGAGCCTGATGTGGTTCAATTGGATCAATTATGCAACTCTTCTAAGTGGTGTAGTCAAGGGTAAAAGCAGGCAAAGGGCACTCCCTTTGTACCTGCTTCTGCTCTAGGCACTTCTAATATTTACCTGCTCCTCACATACCACAGACAGACGAAGCTGCCCACTTCTATTTACCGCTCTATCACTGACTCCTCTTTGGTCAAGAGCTTTTCCTATGCACCGATGACACAATGAAATAGAAAATGGAAGTCAAGACAACTGCTGTGTGTTTGTCTGTTGTGCAAGATCTAAGTGTGGCTGTAATTTTGAGCAAAGCATCGGTTTTAAACAATGTTTAAACTGACACTATTATTATGCAATATAATTAATTATAGCTAGAAGGGCATTTGAGGTTATTTGGCTCTTTTGGCTCTACCTTTGAATAAAACATAATTATACCAAGAGAATGACTAAGCTGTGCCTAGGCTAATTGTATCCATTTGGTTTTATCCCTCCCCTCTGCCATCGTAAGTCACTTGCATTTTGATCTGGAAGTTTTTTTGGAGGACCTGGATGTGTCTGTGCCAAATACAATGGAGCCCAGGCTGGCAAGGCAGCCTCAGGTAATACTGCAATAGAAGCACTAACAATAGCAATAATAATTACAGCTAGACAAAGTGATAAGTACAAAACAAATGTCACTTTTTTCAGTCACTGTTATGGTTACCTACAGGAGATTTATCCTTATCTGCTCCTGCTCTGTGCATTCTAGGATGTGTTTGTGTAGCCAGAAGATAAAGCTTTGTGGCATGACGTGATGTCCTGCAGATGTCCTGAGAGCTCTGCAGACACCTCCAGAGAGCAGCTGAGGAGCAGCAGCAGACGGCTGCAGCAGCACACACAGTGCCAGCCCCACTGCCCAATGTGCCATGGGGTTCAGCATTCAAGGGATGCACAGTGCAGCTCAGAAGCCCAGGCCAATGGCGCTGGGTGCCACAGTATAGACACGGCAGTGCACAGCCTCTGTGCCCCAGGACTTGCAGTTTGCTGCTGGTGTTAAGGCCACGGTGAGGATGGCAACTCACCCGGCCTCTGGAGTCAGGCTGGCTGCCTGACAGCCCAGCCACAAGTGCTGTGCCATATTTGAGCTCAGCAGCTGCCCCGAGCTGGCAGGCTGTGCGCCAGCCAGACGAGCTGCCCAGAGGTACTGGTGAGTAAGCCATCTCTTCTGAATGTTACTTGGCAATGTCAGGATTCAAACCAACCAACCAAAACAAAAATAAAACAATAATAATAATAATAAAAAACCAAAACAAAACAGTGATCTCCCCAGAAAGGAATCAGGTAAGAAACGGCCTTACCTTAAGAAAAGGCTCACTGTTGCTTTCCAAAAGGGAGCTCACAAGCAGGAAGGAGACCAACATTTCACATGGTCTTGTGGAGACAGGACAAGGAGGAACGTCAGTAAGAAAATCTTTACTCAGAGGATGGTGAGGCATTGGCACAGGCTGCCCAGAGAAGCTGTGGATGTCCCATCACTGGAGGCATATGAGGGCCAGGTCGGATGGGGCTCTGGGCAGCCTGAGCTGGTGGGTGGCAGCTCTGCTTGTGCCAGGTGGATTGGAACTGGATGATCTTTAAGGTCCCTCTGACCAAAGCCATCCTATGATTCTGTGACTGGCTACAATGAAAGGCTATGGTCTTCAGCTGGTAGCTGGATACTGGATTGCACTCATAAAATAGAACTGCCTGCAAGGTCTGAATGCCATAATTAACAGGCATTTTTTTAGAAATTATTGGCTAATGCAATAGAAATACATGTAATAGAAATACTGACTACTATTGTTATAACTTGGTTTGTTCCTTTGGTGGTAATGCATGATGACTCAACACTGCTTCAATGGGAAGATACCTCTGTTACATATTGTTACCTTTATTTTTACAATGGCAAGTAACACAAATTCTGAAACTTAAACACAGCTTTAGAAAATAATTAGTGTCACCTGTCTCCTGAGCAGTCATAGTACTGGCAATACAACGTGGCCTTTTTATCATATCATGGCATTACTGATCCAGTCCCACTCCCACAGCAGGCAGTGTGGCTTTTGTCACCAATGCTGTTTAAGCAGGACTAAGCTTAAAGGGTTCCAGAACAGGGAGACATGCTAATGGAAGTTTCACGTTCATCCAGAGTATTTCTCACGCAGGTTATATGCAACCACCCAGAGAACTAATGCACATTTTTAGTATCAAACTCTGAGCCATACCAGGGAATACAGGCTGTGCTGAGATAATGGGCTCTACTCATATGATGCAGCTGTCTTATCACCTAAGAACATTTTCACAATATTGCAATAGTGACCGAAAGGTTATTTCTCAAACCTTGTCTGTCACCTGGTAGGTACCAGCTGAAAAGTTTCTGTCTGATTGCTAAAGAGTAGAAAGCAATGAACACCCATTGGCAAATCTTAGATCAGGCATGATGTGGATGTTTGCACGCCTCAGACTAACGCCCACCTTCACTTCAGGGAAAGGAGAAACCAGACCTGCAGACACACTAATCACTCCTGCTCTCAGAGTTCCCACTCACCTGTTTGGAAATGAACTGCAGAATCTTGCTGCTTTCTATTCACTGCACTGAGAGCCAGTGATCTCAGTACTTCCAGTCATCAACTGCATGGTTATTACAGCATTTTATGATGTAAAATCCTCCTAATGTACAAACTGAAAAATATATACACGCAGTCTGTACTGAGACTGACAGTTCTGATACAAGAGGGGGAGGTGAAGTCCTCCCTCTGCTCAGCTGGGAGGAGCACAAAGTGATGACACATCACTAAGGTTTGGGACAGCTTGGAGGTGTGGGTGTATGACCTGCCAAACCAGGGTCACTTCACCCAAAGGAGGGCAAGCAGCAGCACTGGGCTGTCACACGCAAGATTCAGACCATCAGACTGTGTCACAGTCAGAATGAGAGTCCCAAAGCTTGGTTTCCAGCTGCACCCATTGCTGAGCACAGAGACTGTGCACCCCATTGAGCACAGAAGGCAGTGTCCTTCAGTTTCTAAGAGAAGGCACTGCAGAGCACACAGGCACAGACACTCAGCTGGTGGTAGTCACATGCAGACATGGCTGAGGAAAGCTAAACAGGATGGTAACAGCACCGAAGGAATTCAGGCAGCCCATCCCACTGGCTTTCAGTAGCACTGAACATGACGGGCTCTTGGACAAGGCTGTGGATCCCAGCCTGCCATGCAACACTGCTAAGTGACCCCTGTCAGTAGAGCATAGCAACTTGACTTATTCCCTTCTGCAGAGCACATGCTGGCCTGTGTACTGCCCAGGGGAGAAGAGCCTCAGAATCGGAAGGCAGGCACCAGAAACCACACAGGGCTGGAAGCTGGACAGTCCCAGCACCCAGGTCAGAAATAAAGCCACTTTTACAGCAAGCATTTCAGTATACTGCCTGGCTGTTGTTCACCTTGTCTGAGAACCTCCCTGGCAGCAATGTGCCCATCAGCTGGCAAGCTGCAGGCCTGTATCAGATGACACTACTATTACAGTGCCTACAGAGGTGGGGAAGCTTGTATGTTAACAAATAATAGAGTGCATGGATTCCTCCTGCCTGCATTGCTGTTGCTACTCTATTTCCTCCACTAAACTAGGCATTAGGAGGCAATGCATTCCCTTTTCACTGTAGCTGGAGTACTGTTGTAGACCAGCTAGAAACAGTGGAGTTGTGAATTCACCTTCTCTTTTGAAATGTTACTCCATCCACCCACGCATCTTTCTTCTTTGCTAACTCCAGTCATCCATCTCCAGGACCTACACCCACTCTGATCCCAACTCAAGTGATGAACATAAATTGGAAACAGACCTTGCTAAATAGATTGCAGCTCCTGTTCCATAGCTGTGTTTATAGGATCATTTAGATACTAAATCTAATACATAAATGAGAATCCACTGGTTGAGTAAGGTCTCAGGGGCTTAGTGCTCGCTCCATCAAACAGGTTACTCAGCACAGCAGCTCTAGGTGCCCCAGGACACAGGGCTCCAAGTGGAGGCCTGACCCCAGAGAGGCTAATGATGGTCCTGATGCTGTTTGGGAACATCTCCCCATAGTGATGGGACACACAGAACCTGAATGAGGAGACACCTGAAGTGTTCAAGGGGACTCCAGCTTCTACTCAACAGAGGTCCCATCAGTCAAGCTGCCTACGATGCCCTAGAGTCCCCCCCACCTCTCTCCCAGGAAAAGCCCTACATGCTGGCAGCTGGGGTCCTACAAGCTTGGCCTCACTTCTGTTAAAAGTTTTCCCACTTTGTACCAACAGTGTCCTGAAAAGATGGCAGATGCAAACAGAAAACTCAGTGTGGCATACTGATGCAAACAAAATTTCAAAAGGTCAAGACAGGGAGAAGTGGACTATCTCTGGTATTTAACAGCTTGGCAGCAATGCCGTAAATTAAAAGGAAGTGTGCTGGATGTTTTGTTTTGTGTGTGTGGTAAACTGTATAGTTAGAGTCTGAATAAACCTCTTTTGTCAATTTTACTACCTTTCCTGATATAAAAATAAATAAACTTAAACAAAGAAGGAGTGGAGACCTGCCAAGCCAGCCTACTTTGGTAAAAACTGCACTGACAAGGGAGCAATTGTGCCTTAAAGCTGAGGGGCTGAAATGATCAGCTTTGGGGGGTGGCAAAGGTCTTCTGGAAGGAGCTGTGCTGTATGCAGGAGGAGCTGCAGTAAAAGAAAAAAAAAAGGGGTGGGGGGAAGAGGGATGGGAGGAAGAGGGATGGGAATTCTTCTCAAAGGCAACAAAAATAAATAAATAAATAAATAAATAAATAAATGCAAGTAAGTTCTTACAATTTTTGCTGCCAGAACTGCTTCCTTGTTTGATGGGAAGCCTGCATGTAAATAGCTGCTGTGAAATACATCAGGGTAACAGCACTTAGGAGCATTTTAATGATTATATAAAATTCACAAGTAAGTTGTATAACATACTAAGTAACTTACTAGGCTGCATATAAAACAAAAGCATCAAGAACGATGGCTTTACTCCGCAGTGAATCTCAACACTGAATTCTAGGCTTACCAGTCCAGTGCCAAACATGGGAACTTCCAGTAGGCAGCAACACGTAATTACCACTGGGTGGAGGTGAACCAACCACTTTCCGTCACGAAGCCAATGAGGGACCCTCAGACAATCTGCCAAAGGTGGGTGGGTGAATGAGTGTTACTTTCTTGCTAGGCTCCCATCAGGGCACCACACCTTGTGATATTATCTCTGTAATAAGCAAACAACTTTAAATGATATTGTGTCACTACAAATGAAGCAGGAGTGTGACCCAGCAAGTCAGATTTCATTAGTGCATGAAGGACTGCATGCAAGTACACACACACTTACCTTGGGACCCTGGAAACCTCAGCCTGCCGTGCAGAGCAATCTGAACTTTAGCCACACATGCCTGAGATTGTGTCTCCTTCATGAGACACACACGGACTCACAGCAGGCGTATCACCACACCAATGCCCTATTTGCTTTTCTCTGCATCACTGTTGAAAGTTCTCTAACACACTAGGTAAGAAGACTGCAAATATAAGGCAGAAATTCAGCTGCTCAATCACATTAACGTGGGTACAGTAAAAGATGACTGCATTATGTATATTTCTAATTAGCAAGGCATGCCCAGTGCTGCCTGCTCAAGTGTCCGTGCACTCAAGCTCGCTGCCTCCCGCCACTGCACCTTCCTGCTTTCTTCCTCAGTTGCAGTTACCAGGTCTAGTTCCAGTCCCAGGGGACATATCTTGCCTGCCATGCCTTTCCAGCTGTGAACAAACCAGTGACTCCTGCCAGCAATCCACTATCCTGGCTTGCATTTCCAAGAGTTCTCCATACAAAAGGAGTGATTCAGAAGACTTCGGAGATGCCTTGTCAGCTGGGAGCAGGTGCTGTATCCACCACAAGGAGTGAGCTTCAAGCCACCCAAGGGCATTCCAGATTGGTTCACAAGGGCCTGAACTACAATAGTTAGAGAAGTATAATGATAGAAAGTAAGAAAGAAAATGGTTGGAAAGTCACCAGGTCGGACTGTGGGGCCAGAGCAGGAAAAATGCTTCGCTAAAGTCATACCTAGTGAAACTCAACCATCTTCTGTGAATTCAACCTGCTAGAAGCCATTGTGCTCATGTGTACTTTGGCAAGTGCCTGACCCTTCCTGTTGACTGAAATACTCATGCTCTCTAGAAATGACCAGGCCTGTACCCAGCTCCCCAAGCAGCTAACCTTACTCCTTCCTTATTTCTTCCTTTTAGAAAACTAGTCAAAACCCTGCCAGGTGCCAGGGTCAAACAACACCATATTCTACTGTCTGTTGGTCTGGTTCCTCTTCTTTTCCTGTTTCTTCCCTTTAGGACTCCTGCCTTATGGTAACAAAAAAGCCATGGCAGCAACAGCAGGAAGGTCATTCCTGGTGGCAAGACTGGGAAGAAAGTGACTCCCAACACAGGAAAGTAGGTGTGTCCTGGTTAGTTGCTTCTGAATTTGACCTGCTCAGCCGCTCCCTACCAAAAATTCCCTCAACTAGCACATCAGGCTCATGCTGTAGGTGTCACAAACTCCACACATGTAATCAGCTGGTTTCTGAAGGGGATTAGTCTAAGCATTAGCAAAGAACTAGATGACATTTTTAAGGTATCAGGACATTTTCTTCTGGGAATATTGCAGAACAAGTCCATATGAAAGCCATTTCCAAGCACAAGGACAGAAATGCAACTGAGAACAGGCAGTGTGGATTTACTAAGGTCAAACTGTACCTGGCTGATGTAGGTTGTCTTCTGTGCTGGATGAACAGGGTTAGGGATGCAGTGAACGTCACTTACTTGGGTTTTAGCATAGCCTGGAACATTGTCTCCTGTCCAAGCCAAATTAGGGTGGTACAGACTCGATGGATGGCCCACAGCACACCTGGAAAAAGCACATTAAGCTCAAAAGACAATAATGGCCATCAACTGGATTTTTAATTGGCATTAAGAAATGGCATTCTTCAAGGGACAACACTAGGACCTGTCTTCACCAGCATCCTGGATGATAGGGTGCAATGTCTGCTCCACATGTTGGTACACGATGCTGAATTCATGGTGTAGACCACTAAGGTGGAGGACAGAGCAGCCATTCACGTGCTCTTCCGGCAGCCTTGAAGACCAACCTAACAGACATCTCCTGAAACACAAAGTCTGCATGTGATACAAAACTAATCTGTGCAACAGCAGAGGATGGGAACTGAGTGGCAAGCAAACAGCTTCACTGAAAAAAGCACCTGGGGTCCCAGTGGACAGAATGCTCATCTTGTCAGCAGCAAGCCTGTGCAGTGGTGACAGCCAAATGCACACTCACTGCACAGGAGATAACAGAACCAGACACTCACCAGCAGCACACAGCACAAGGGCAAAGCCATAAGCAGCCTTACCATGCTCAAGTTAGCCCTGTTTGAGGAGGTTGGCTGCAGCCCTCTACATGTTCTTTCCAATCAAAATTTTATTTTTTTTTATTTTTTTTTTAAACAGCTGTTGATCTGGGAGACCTGGCTGCAGTTAGTTAAAGATTCCTCGAAAAGAATGAAGCTGTTATCTCCACAGCATCACCTGCCAGTTATTACTTATTTGTAATATGAATGAATTCAGTGCATACATCACAAGTCCAGACAGTCAAGAAACTTCAGTTCTGAGATTTTATCTTCAAGGATCAAAGAAGTGAACTTTCTCAGATCTTCAACTTGAGCAAAAAAAGAGGTCTGACTTCAATGTACTGTCAGATTTGCAAAAACCTCCTCACTTCAGAGGTAGCATGAGAAAGACTATTTCTGGGCTTTATTTTGGATTGATGCAACTCTCATACATTCTTGTGGTGGCAACTTGACATGCTGTGAGACTTTCTAATAAAACTATTGTTTTGCCCTGAAATGTTGTAAAAGCAATGCATAACATATGGCCAACAAATGCAACACCTCCTTCAGTATTTGCATCCTACCATATATATGTGTGTGTGTGTGTGTGTGTGTGCACATTTACATGCAGCAGTCCATGAAAAATGTCTGCTGGGACTTAGCAGAACCACAGTGCAAATGTGGGGTGTGGATCCGTGAGACTGTGCCTTCCGGAGAAGCTAAGGACAGAGAACTCCCCAAAACACACCAGCATGCAAGGGTATTTTTACCTCCCAGGCTCTGGAGGGACACAGGTCACCCCAGTAAGTCACAGCCCCAGATGCCCCCTGAAAAACCACATATGACCCAGGCACCGTGCAAGCTTGCTGTCAGAACCACAATGAATGCTCAGAAAAAGCAACAGATTTAGCCCTGGTCTCTGCAGCAGTTAGGGTCTACGATACCAACAGAAACACAAACCAAGAAGCAAAAAATAAATAAATAAAAGTAAAAACCCGTGTGTATTTGAAAGCATGTCCAGAAACAAACAAGCAAAACCTCTTATCCAAACAAATCATAGTTAGATCTTGGGTGAGACCATGTTTATGAAGGTTTAGCCAAGAAGCTTGCTTGGAGATACCTCTCCAGCCTTAGCGTAACACAACCAGCCTGGACAAGTGCTACTAGAAAACACTTCATTAAAACGCTGTTGTGGTATTTATTTATAGGTAGCAATTTATATCACACTCATCATACACACCAATCTGGCAGCTGTTGTCAAATCAGACTGCTTATTCCAAGATATCCTCTGCCCCAAACCAACCCACCTCCCCCTGCCCCCAGCTCTCTTAGCAAAACAACTGCTTCCCACCTGACATGGCCATCCCTCTGAACAAGCCTTTGCTTGAACTTATTGAGCCCTATGTGCTCCAAACACAGGTGGGACATCGAAGATGTGACAGTCTCATCAAGAGCTGAGCTCACAAGTGTGGTGCTCTGCAGCTAGGTACTCTTGGTACCACTGCAGCGCTCTCCCCAGGAACTAGCTGGCAGCTGTGTTCTGATCTGCTGGAGAATCCAAGTGGCTTTGGACACATCACGGATAATACCAGAGAAGCCTCTCTGTGTGTCGTGAACACCAGTGGAAAAGCTAGTGTGATAAAACACCTTATAAGAAAGCATAGGGTGTGTCTTCAGTGGGGAGAAGGGGGAAAAAAAAAAAAAGAAAGGAAGAAAAAAACACTGGCAAAAAAAGAGGTTAGATGAGGTAGCTGGGACTGCCGGGGGCAATCTGAAATCAGTTTACATTAGAGCAGGTTGCTCTTGATTTTGCTACAGCAGTTGTCACGCTTGGTAAGAATAACAAGCTATTCATACGGCAGCCACCATTGTGCAGCTCAGCACAGGCAGCCTAGTGGAAAGAAATCCAAGCAAATGCAGTGGCTAGGATAGGACATAAAAAACAATAAATGGTTATGTAAATAAGTTTCTACTTCAGAAATCTGTGAGAACAATTGTTTCCCTGTAAGACTTCGTCACTGGAGCACCTAATGCTTTATCCCAAATCTCCACTTTGAAATGCCCACGTGTACATCCTGCTGCAGCTCCCAGGTCCTTCCCACTGTTTGTCCCTCTCAATCTCCAGCTCTTTTTAATACTCCCAAGTTCCTCAGCTATCTAGAGTTCCACCTTCATGCATGCCCAGAACTGCCCCAGTCTTGACAGGGCCAAGCAGCTCAGCCCATTTCACACCTAACTCTGATCAGGATCCAGAAACTGGGCGTTGCTTTGCCTGAACCCCCTGAGGGCTTCGATCAGGGATTATATGTTACCTGGTGACTGTTCCATGTAAAATGCATAAACAGTCCTGGGAGCACAGTCCAGATTCTCAAACTCCCATGTGAATGCTCAAACCCATAGGAAAGAGAGCCACGCTCCCTCACATGCACTTGCTTTGTGGCCCAGTGATTCAACAGCACATTGCTGTGTGCAGGCAAGCAGTGCCTAGCTCCCCACTGTGTCGTTTGGATGCTATGCAAGCAGTGGAAGGTGGGAACAACAACCCTGAGGAGAAGAGCAACCCAGTTTGTCACTTTCTGGCTGCCAGCAATCGATGTTTCAGATGAAAGGCTGTCTGTACTCACCTTCCAGAGGAGCTGTTAGGCGGCGTATCTCCACACTTAAAAACTTTTAAATTTCCTATTAGTTTGTCTGGTCCCGACACTGTCAGTTTTGGAGCTCGTGCAGAAGCATCAGGCTTGCCTCAGGCACACAGTGTGGACTGCCAGCTCTGAAGCTGGCAGGTGGGCACTGCAAATCAAAAAGCATAGAGTTTAATACTGAGACGTCAAAGCAATTCTGGGTATAAATAAATATATATATATA
>VXAB01003642.1:193-34791 GCA_013399175.1 Odontophorus gujanensis
GCCGCGGTGTCAACAACATGACGGTGCCCCCGCTTGTCAGAGGCCAACATCCCGGCGCACCCTCACCCCAGGACCCACAGCGCCAGCGCTCCGCACCCCGGGGCCCCAAATCCTGCTCCCCGTGGACCGCCGGTGACGCCCACCCCCGTCCGCTCGCACCCCGTGCTCTGCTCTGCTCCTCTCGGGCCGCCCGTGCTGAGGACCCGAGCTCCCGATGGACTTCCAGGAGGAGCTAACGAACTGCAAAGTTAACTTCTGTCGTCCCAAGCTGCGCAATTAAAAGTTGCAGTGTTTGTTCCGTTAACGAGGAAAGTTACCGATATGAGCAGCAGCTCGGGGCGGGCTCCGGGCCCCGGCCCCGCGCACAGCTTTGGGAACACCGCCCCTCCCCGCGCAGCACCCGCCGCTCACAGCAGCGTTCGGGCTCTGATCTGACACAGCCATTGGGAACGGAGAGGTGCGGTCCGTCGCAGGGAGCTCTGTAGGGCCCGAGCAATGCCCGACTCTCGCCGGCAACACATGGGTCCTGGCAGCCCGAGTGGTGTCTGAAATTCCTGACAAGTTTCTTCTCCTGAACAGCGCTTGGGCACCGGCACAGCTGCCCACGGCGTGGGGGTCACCGCCCCTCCTCGTGTTCAGATCCACGGGTTGGACTTAGTGTTCGTGGTCTTTTCCATGCCCAATGATTCTGTGACTCTATGAAATACAGATGTTGGGCTGCCAGATGTTGAGATGTTGAGTTTGGGAAGGACACTGCCCCACACCCTCTGACAGCTCCGCACGCGGCCGCGCCACGGAGCGCCTCTGCCACGGAGCAATCTGCATTTATGTGCTGTGTGCGCTATAAATTCAGTGTCATAATAAAAAGGATCTAAATCTTTACTGAATAATTCATTTCCGTGCATAGGGAAGAAATAATGACTTGTATTATATTCCATCTATCATTTAATAAGTCCTTGAGATTGATCGGCCGGTGGGCTTCGGAGGTCCCTGATCACTAGCGGCGCGCTGCGGGCTGGCCTGCTGCTGCTCGGCCACGGCTCCACGTGACAAATGTTATTTAGACAGCTTTACGGAGGGGCAGTGCACGGGGGAGCTGCCAGGAAATCAGAGATGGTTTAAAATGCAGAATATGTCATTGCAAACAATTGCTGCCTTGCTGCCTCTCTGCAGAACCGCTCCCCCTGATGCAGAGGGGCCGCAGCTCCAGGGCGGCCCTGGGGGCCCACGTGGGCACAGACTGCAAAGTGCCCACAGCTTTGGTTGCAATACCCACAACCAAACTGCACAAGTTTGACAGAGTGCAGACCAGTTTTGGTTTTGCTTTTTAAGGCTGTCTGTCCCTTGACAGCCAACTGCAGCTCCTGATGGTGAGCAGGACCCGGCTGCCAGCCCTGCCACCAGCTGCCAACTGGGACGGGAGGGAATGGCCTCGCGTTGCTCCAGGGGAGGGTCAGGATGGGTATGAGGAAACGTTTCTTTGACAGTAGAGAGTTCAGGTGCTGGAATGCACTGCCCAGAGAGTGCTGGGTCACCGTCCGCAGAGCTATTCAAGAAACATTCAGATGTGGCACCGAGGGACACGGCTTAGGGGGAAATATCGGTGGTGGGTGGACGGTTGGACAGGATGACCTTGGAGGTCTTTTCCAGCCTTGGTGGTTTTATGATTCAAACACAGCAGCAAAACCCTGCCCTGCCCTTGGCCGAGGGTCACAGGTGACTGAGGAGGATCGGCCTCTGCCAGGAACAAACCAACCAAAGCCACTGAGTTGGGCTGCGCGTGAAGGAGGACAGGAAAGGACAGCGTGCAGCTCCTGCACTCAATGGGCTGTGCCAGAGCTGTCACTGTGCTCACACTGCTGCAGATGTGGCTCCACGCATCGGGGGGAGAATGAAGTTTTTCTCAGCGGCGGTTCCAGATCTGCATCAGGTTATTTCAGCATCTTGCTAATGAAGACATGGCGCTGACCTTATTAAAATCATTGGGATTTTCATCTTAATTGCAAGAGCATCATTTTTTTTTTCAACTGTTTCAAAAGAAGAATAAAAACCAAATATTATCAGGCCCATCTTTTAGATGATGAGGGAGGGGGGAAGAGAGCTCGGTGAGGAACGATTTCAAAGCCTGCTTTGTTTTCATCAGCTTTGAAATCAACAGACAGCACTGAGAACTCTGTTTTTCAGAACTACAGTGTTGAATTCTATTTACTACTTCCAGGCAATTCTGTCTATGTGCACCAGGAAAGCCAAGTGGAAGGCTTTAAAGAAATGCTCCCGCTCTTTTCAGACGTGTCCTTTCTCCTGCAGGCAGGAGTGCAGGATACAGATCAGTTAAGCTAAAAACAAAAACAGCACAGGGAGGAAACATGGGGAGAGGAGATGGTGCTTTGCTGTGCCCCTGTTGGGCGCTCCACGGCACGAGAGAACATCTCAAGGATTCCTAAAGAGGGTTTTGAGCCGACTTCTTCAAGGACCTACCCCGACTGCAGCCCCTGACACCCCCGGGCAGTGTCACAGCCTTTTGCTGCCACTGTATCCTTGGAGATGCACTTCTTGGGCCACATCCGTGGCCTGAGCTGTGCCAGGAATCCAGCTGCCTTCCCTCTCCCGAAATGAGGCTCTCTACCTTACTTTTCTACTTGATTAACTGTTAGCAGAGGCCTTTGAGATCCTCTGATAAACTGTTCCAGAAGTCCAAACTAATATTATTAACTGTGAATCTTTTCCTATAAATAATTTCCAGAAGCAGATCAATGCTACAACTGAGTCAATGGTTTCACTGGATTCATTTCTTCCTGTTACTCCTGGAATTTTTTTTTCCTGTAGCCACTAATCAATTACGATGATAAAACTGCCCTGGAACACCCCCAGAATAAAGACAAACAGTGTGCATTATCAGAGACCGGCGATGTGCGTGGCATCGGAGATGCGTTACGTTCTCTGTGGCACATTTGTTTTCCCCTATAGACTGTTAAAAAAGGAGGCACAGTAAATGAATGGTCTGGATGTAACACAGCATTAATTCCCTGACCTTCTGCATTGAGTGAGTAAGAATCTCAATCTCAATTATTCCTTTCATGATGGAATCTGAAATAGACACAGCGAGTCCTCACATTCTTGCTCAAAATCAGGAGAGGTGGAATGAGTCGAGCCAGCCCGATCATTTGGCACTGAAACCACATTCATTATCAGCTCTGTGTCATTCAAAAAAATTGACTGTAGGAGAAAGCAAGAGCATCCAAGGAGAATCACTGCAGAACGTGTCTGTATAGATACGAGCACACCTATATATACACAATACGCACTTTAAAATTCACAAATCTGAAGCTGAATTAGGGGCAGGGAAAGCAAGTTGCTCCCAGAGGGCATCGTTGCTGTATGTTTCCAACCAGCAGAGCAAAGCTGCTGCAGAACACCGTGACAGGTCAGTGCCCCAGAGCCACTCTGCAGACGGAGGGGATGTCTGTGAGCATCTCAGCCATGGAGCGGCCGAGGCTGTGACACCTCGGCAGAGCTCAGAGCTGGCAGCACACAGGGACAGGGCAGAGAGGGGCAGAATGGGCAGAGATCATTCCACAGGGTGCAGTTATGTCCTGCGCTCCCCTTTGGCACAACCTGTTGCTGTTGCTCACCTCTCTGTGCTCACCGTGGTGCGTGGGACGGCTGTACGCAGCCTCCGAACGCATCTCAGATTCCAGCAGTGTACGTCAGGAAGAAATGTGCCTTCTAAATGCAGCTGTAACTACATTAAAACACCACAATTGAATATAAACAGCATCACGATGGAGTCACAGGTCACAGAAGCACGAAGAGCTGGGCGGACGGGCCCAGTGCCCACTCACTGCACCCTGCTCATAGAGCTGTGCCCCACAGCCCTCTGCACAGCACAGCTGCAGAAGCCCTCACCCCGCTCTGCTCGTCCTGTTCCTGCCAGTCCCTGTCACCCCCGGGGATCTCCCATGGCTCAGGGCACCCTTTCTCATCATGCCCATTCTTTGTTCTCTACTCTCATTTCAGAAATTCCTAGTCCTGAAGCACCTGCTGCCCTCAGATTTAAAGCCCTGATGCTCCAGCTGCCCAGGTCCCACATTCTGCTCTGGCTCCGGGGCTGCCATCACAGTAACTCCCTCATTCTGAATCAGCTGAAGCAGAGGTTAATGCCGAGCTTGTGCTCGCACCTTTGCTGAATCAGAGCTTTGCCAACTTCCTGCTTTATTTATTGAGCTTTTCGAGGCTGCGAAGCAGAGATGGCAAGGATCTACCTTGAACCTCCCCCAGGACTTCGTGTGATGGAGAGCAGAGGCTGCAAACGTTGCAGGGCCTCTGCTGCATGAGGAGCAGCTTCATGAAGATTCATGTCTTTCATATTGTTCTATAAAATTAAAGTGCAATGCAAAGTCACTCTTGAGGAAGTGAAGATCTACTACAGCAATATACATGTAAACATAATTAAGCAACGAGTCCTGATCTACCTGTCCCTTCCTGGTCAAAGCTCAGCTGGAGTTTTTGTCAGTGGTAAGATCGAGCTATACAAATAGTTCAAACTGACTTCAAGAAAGCAAAACCCATAAAAGCAATTTTGTGTGACAAAATCAATAGCAACACTGGGCCCTTTGCTTCTCCTTCTGCACCCCCACCTGCCACACTCGGTCTCAATACCCCCAAGGAGTGCACAGAGCTGTGCACAGCCCCCAGACCACAAAGCAGAGCTCACATGAGGAGTGCTGAGCTGTGGTGTGCTCACTCCTGGTGACTCAGAACCCCCCATGGGTTACTCTGACCAGATGAAGAGCCAGCTCTCCCACTCCAGCTCAGTGCTACATTCAGTGCTGTGTGTCCTCAGGAGGTGACACGAGGCCAGACCAACACCAGCAGGGACAAACTGTCCCACAGCCCCGAGCTGCCACCATCCCACAGAGCCACGACCCTTCTCCCAGCCTGTGTGTGAGCAGCACCCCAAATCCAGCACAGAAAGGACTGTGCCCTCCCACACCGGGCAGGAGCTGCCCAGCCTCACACCAACGCCTGCATTGCCTCGAGCAGACCCAGCTCAGCCGTGGGGCTGTGGTGTGAGCACCCCCAAGTCCGCTTAAGCCTCATCAGCACAGGTCAGTTACACATCTAATTGGCTGGAAATATGAGGTGGGTGCTCATGGCTCTTTGAGCAGCCACAATTACAAATGTGCAGCATTCACACTTAGGGACCAGTGGTGGTAGCTCAGTAAAACCAAGCTGCTTTTAAGTTGAACTGGGAGGATCAGACTGTGGCACGGATATTCAGAGCCTTCCCCAGTCCCTGGGCGAGGAGTGACTTCCTAAAAACCCTGGTTTTTGCCTTTTCTTTTTGTTTAAAGTAAATGCACAGTCTTTGAAGCTCCAAGGAAAGAACTTGAAAAATGTGACCTCTGGGCTTTGATATGAGACAACAAATAGAAGTAATCCAGAGGACGATCCCTTCAAACAGCGTGCATGGTCAATGAAGAAAGGACAACATGTTTTGCTTGGAGGCCAAGGCTGGCAGTGGCCTCATACATCATCTTTAAAAATACCAGTGGGAAAACGTGGCACTGCCAGAACACTGTGGCACACAGCATGCCACCTGGGGCTGCTTCCCCCCCATGCTCAGAGCCATGGTACAGGCACTGCCCCACTGTGGTGCTGGTGTTCCTGGCAGTGCCGGAGCACTTTGCTCACGGAGCCACGGCCGTGTGAGGTGGTGCTCCAGGAGGGGATGTTCATTTACGTGGCACCTGAGAGCACTTCAGCTGCATCTCTCAGAATCAGCATCTGCAGATCACTTGGGATCTGTGCCCGTGGGCCCATCAGGGTCCTGAAGCTACACCTCATGCTACTTCTAATAAGGATGCTCTTCCAACAATAGGAAATAACACTTGAACATTTGGGTGATCCTGAGCTGGAATGGATGAAGCCTCCTGGACCTGCTCTCACTGGGCCCTTTTGGAGCCATACATCATTACAGCGCTGTCGCCCTCATGATGTATTGTGTAATGCATCATCAGAGCAGCACTGCTCCAGTGATGCATTGCTCTTCACACAGTGTTAGCCTCTCAGCAGCCGAACGTCCACCAGCAAGAACACGTTCAGGACAGCCAGTACATTTTAATTTATTATTTTCAGAAACTTTTGGACACTTGCACTGTTGGCTCTGACAGCTCAGGTCGGCTGCTGAACACAGGCCCAGCTCCAGCCCCACTGTGAGCACCTCGAGAGCAGCAACGACTATCAGAGCTCCATCCCATTAAAAGTCTTCTCCTTCCTTAAGTTGCATGGAAGTTGCAAAACCTTCTCACAGTTACTTCTCACCCCTTTTTGCTCACCTGCTATGGCTGCAGGAGGGGAAATGCAAATGGTCAGCTGGAAAAACCGAGCAGCCGCCCCACGCTCTATCTACTCATATGAGTACGTATGTGCACGTGTGTGTTTAATTATAATTACTTCTTTTCAGCAGCAAGCAACGCGTCT
This sequence comes from Odontophorus gujanensis, assembly GCA_013399175.1. Classification (NCBI taxonomy): domain Eukaryota; kingdom Metazoa; phylum Chordata; class Aves; order Galliformes; family Odontophoridae; genus Odontophorus; species Odontophorus gujanensis. Next base: position 6,677 of record VXAB01003642.1, read on the forward strand.
GTTGCAACCAGAAATGATTTTGCTATTTCAACGCTGGGAAATCTGCAAGTCAAAGGTGAGGGAATGACTGCACGGAGCAGCTAATATTAAAAAATCACAATCTGGCAGCCGGCAGCAGCCCGCGATTGCTGGCAGAGTGGGATTGCCAATCATTTTTATACCTCTGCACTTTAAATAGCAATAATGTGTTGAATGTGAAATTGCCTGTGCTGATGTGGTTTGCTTCGCGCTATTAAAATACAAGCGTCGGGACACACATTACACATTTGTGATTCCTCTGAGACATTGTTGGGGGAAAAATACAAACTCCATGAGAAAATTGAGGGGGAATTAAGAGGAAAAGTGGGAGGGAGAAGTGGCCAACCAGGTCACTGAGAGATCGCGAGTGCACAGAAAGGAAACAGGGAGAACATTGTTCGGCGCATCTGGACACGGCCAGGAAACAGCCAATTACTGCACAGCCACTGGGGCACATTAAGCGACAGAGATTATTTCCGATAACGTTTATCCCCTATTTGATTTCCATTTGTTTTCTTCTGCCTTCACCCATTCCAGAGCAACGCTTGGCCCAACAGCCACGGCCCCGTTCCAGTACCACGCACTGCTGTGCTTTGCTCCGGAGACAGAAGCATCAGCTCAGGCACAGAGCAGTGGAGAGACGAGGCACAGCCCTCAGGGCACAGTGCTCCCAGCACACTCTCCCCTGCCAGCAGATTTGGGGCTTTCCAGGAGCACGGCAGCTTTGCCTGGACAAGGACACAGAGTGCTGTACTTGTGGCCACGCGCAGCTCTGCGTTTCCATAGGAGCCTTTTGTGCCCCAAATCAGGAAGCCGTTACACGTTCTGACAACTACATAACTCTTTGGGGATGAACAGGTCCCTTAATGTATGATTTTACAGCGTTATTTATGTATAAGTACCCACATATAATGCATATCTGTATGAAAAAGTACCCAAGCCACCCCTGCATAAGCAGCTATACTCCTGAAAGGGGAAAAAATGATGATATATGCACAGCGTTATTTCCGTCCACCTAAGAAGCCACGGCATGATTCACTCATCTCCACCCTGCTTCCTGCTCTCTGCCCTCTCCTCTGTCAATGTACAAATAGCCATTCTTCAGCCACACATTCCAGGTGCCAAACTTCTGCAGAGTCTTTCAAGAATATGACATTCCTAGCTCAGACGTGGACAGACCATGGGTTGAGGACAAGTAACAAAAAAACCCCAAACCTTCAGTATGCTCAGTTGTTGTGCTGTGAGTGGGCACAGCCGGGTCCCTGCGGCCACAACATGGGGACGAGGGGGGAGTGGGTGCAGGCAGAGCACTGGGAGGTTCATCGGCACACAGGGAACAAAGCAAAGAGATTTAAGGTCCTGTCATATCCAGGAGTTTTATTAGTTCTTCTGCAGCAGTTATAGAGCTGAATTTTTTATTATTATTTTTTAAGAGAATAGGCATCACGGTAAGGTCCTAGCAATAAAAAGTGCCAGAATGGAATAAAAACTGAAGTATCTCTGTTCATCATACTCACAGAGTGATGCTATTGAACCAAGGTCACACCAGAGCAGAACACAAACCCACATTGCTCCGTCCCCTCTGCTGCTGTGGCTGAGCCCCACGGGCGGCCCCACTCCTCTCCCTCTACACCAGCAGTTCCTCACCATCAGCCTCACTCAAAGCACACAGCACAACATGATCAACATGGAAAGGCGGAGAAAATTAACTTAAAAATGTTAAATGAGAGGAACAAAGACTTGAGACGTGAGCTGGATGATAATCACACTAAGAGAGGAAAGCTGCTGGGGAACTTGGGTGCAAAGGCACCGTGTTTACAGCGGCTGCGACGTGGAGGAGGTGGCAGGTGAGATATTGATTTGATAAGCAGATGAGTGAAATGCTGAGTGCATTGGAGATGCTGATGGAAAAAAAGGGGTAGATGGAGAGATGGGAAAGCAAGAGAACAGCTGTGTACACTGAGATGCATGAGATGTTATGGAAAATAGAAGGTCATTGCGATCCATGAAATTCTCCAAAGAAATAGGAGAAGTGGAGATCGCAGAGAGACAGCAGATGTTTTCATGCCAAGACAATGATGGAACCGTAATTACAGCGGGATGGAGCATCCTGCATCGTCACAGCGACGAGGAGACAAAGCAAACCCCCAAAGCAGACACATCTGATTGGCAACTGACGAAGGCTACAGAACGGTAATCAGCACTTAGCCCTTCCATTACACCGAAGTCAGACAAGTGGAGGAGAGAGGGCACAGGGCACACGCACTGACCAGGAGGTCACCATGCTGTTGATGGGATCCCACAGGGCTGCCTGCACCCTTCCCACGAGCTGCTGGGGGCTCAGGGGACCGCAGCAGAGTCAGAAGGAGCATTTTTTCCCCTCACTTCAATATGTTGGAGCCCAGGCACAGAAGGATGGGGGCCAGTACACCCACCAGTGTGATGAGTGCTGCCCTGGGTCAGGGCTGTGTGCCCCAGTCCAAGGGCTTCCCAAGCATCACTGGGAAGGCAACTGCCCGGCTCATATTACATTTACAGTACACAAAGGCAACTAAGGGAAGAAAACCCAGTGCTTGTGGGGACTGGAGCAGCACAGGATGCCATGGGAGGCAAAAAGAGCCCTCAAATGCACACGGATTGTGCATGCCTGCATGAACACCACCACGGGGCCTCAGTTTCTGACTCATCTGTGCAAGGACTTCCGCTTTTGCAAGCCAGTTCAGGCTCAGCCTGCCCCTGAGCACAGGCAGCTGTCCTAGGAGGTATACAGCACTGGCTGCTGCTGGAAGGAAAACAAGAAGGCCTCGAGCTCTCGATATTTTTAGCAGGTGCCAAGATACACTTCCAAATACAAAAGTGGCCACAGTTACAGTAAATCTGCACAGTGCATTTAGATCCCAGGCTAAGGCAGCAGCTGGGACGAGCCAGCACGGCACCATCACTTCATTGCTTCTCACCGGACATCTCTGAGCCTCCTGCACTTGATTAGCAAAAACAAAATCTTGCTTTCACGCCGCTCAAGCGTTCCACTAACAAAAATGATCAAAATAAAGCCATTCCAATTAGGGGCCGGACTCCGCAGAGCGAAAAGCAGCGCTTTATCACCTCGGGTCCGGACACAGATAAGGACAAATCCGCGCGAGCAGTGATAACGATGTGCACCTGCGAGCGGGAGGGGCCGTGCCGAGCAAACGGAGCTCCGAGCACCGCTCCGTGCGGGGCCCCTCCGCTGGAGCTCGAGTGCCATCTGCCGCAGCCCGGGGACGGACGGGACGCGGCCAAAGCCTCCGTGCCGCTCCAGGAAGGAGCTGGGCTGAGAGGAACCGGATGGGGTTTAACAAGGGCAAGCGTGGGGTGTTGCACGTGGGGAGGAGCTACCCTGCCCTGGTGAGACCTCACCTGGAGTACTGCGTCCAGTTCTGGGCTCCCCGGTACAAAACGGACAGGGATCTGCTGGAAAGAGTGCAGCGGAGGGCACGGAGATGATAAAGGGCGTGGAACACCGCCCTTATGAGGAAAGGCTGAGGAATGGGGGCTGAGCCCCGGCAGGGACGGAGGGTCCCGCGGCTCCGTGTGGGGCAGCGCAGCCCCGTGAGCTCTGGCACTGCCCGTCTCTCGCTCCAGCCCCAAGCGCCGTACCCCCGATTTCCACCCGTGCTTTGCAGCGCCGCCGTCCGTCCCTCCCGCGGGAGCCAACGCGGTGCAGAGCTCCACGCGCTGCCCCCGCGCACCGACACAGCCACGCGATGCTCCCGCCGGACTCGACAGCAAAGGAAAACAGATGGAAATTCATTTTTACTTTCATAGGAAATGAGCAACCATCAAGAAGGCTTCCACCCCCAAAGACGGAGCTCCATCTGCTCCAACGCGCAGCCCTCCGCTCCGCCCGCAGACGGGAAGCCCTCCAGAAGGAAGCGACCCATCAGGCGTCTCCAGAGACCTCATTCATTTCGCCCGTAATAAAATTACCGCTTTCCAAAGGGGAAAGCCTCCGAGAGCGGCTTCAAAGCCGCCCCACGGGCCGGGATCGGGCTCAGCTCCGCCGCCGGGGGCGGTCACGTCGGGGAACGGTGCGCAGCGCTGGGGCTGTGCGGGTCACGGAGCGGCGCCCGACGTTGAACTGCGCGCAACCGCTCCTTTTCACCCCCCNCGCGCCCCCCGCCCCTCTCACCCCCCCCCCCCCCGCGTTACCGAGGGCCCCCGCCCGCCTCAGCCTGACCCGTCCTCGGCCGCACCGTGGAACCCACACCCCCTCCCCGGGAGCTCCGTCCCCGCGGGGCTCCGCACCGCTGCCCCCGGAGCCAACCGCACACACAGCCCCAGGCTCCAGCTCGAGGAAGGGAATACCTGCTTGTTGCTCGCCCCCGCCCCCTCCCTCCTTTGGTAATTTCACCCCCAGTGTTCCACTTAACTACAGCTTAAAGCACAAACATGGGACAGGAAGGCTGAGCCTGCTGCTGAGCCGGAGGAAAACAAAAGATGCAGAGGGCTCCCACAGCCACTGCTGCAGATCGCTGACAGCCCCACGAAGCCAGGGAAGCATGAAGAGGAGCTGAGCTTCAGTCGGGTACAGTGAGTACACATCCATCCCTGCGGGCACAGACCTGGAAGTCCAGGGCTACTCTCAAGGTCCTGAGAAGGAAAAACCACACTTCCAGGCTAACCTGCTCTTGTTTGAAACCAACGACCACAGCCTGTGTCTTGCCAACTTCTTTGGGATATGGGAGTAGCCACAGGAGATCTAAAACTCCAAAAACTGCAGTGTCTGCATTACCTTGGGATGGCGATGCACCTCTGGATTGCCAGGCTAAACTGTATTCTTCATCTTTGACATCTAGAAAGAGACAACAGGCAGGCACTGGGAACCGGCCCCTGCAGCTGGGCAGAGCTGTGTGCACACTGCCAGCCCCCACTGTGCTGAGAGGCAGTAATGTTAACCTGCCACCAACTTCTTACCTGGGAGACCACTCCCCACAGCAAAGCCATCCCTCAGCAGATGCTGGGTGTGACTGCAAGGATTGAGGAGTCCCGTGAAATGAAACTCACCTGCTGCGGTGAGACGCAAGGAAGGACACGCTGCTGAACTCCACGAGCTTCCAAACATCTACACCTCCAAACATCAGATGCTGTGTCTCCTGTCACTCGCCTAAACAGCACTGAGGTGCAGCCTGCCATATCCACACACTGTGTGATTCTGCAATGAACCCAACAGACTGGTTTCAAACCTCGGGAGCAGGAAGACCAATGATCCTTTATACAGTCTGTAGATATGTATGCACTCACAAAGGCAGTACTCTCCAGTCAAACACTTCGTTTTGTGCAACCCCAGGAGTCAGCCCATTCAATGCCTTTGTTTCTCTTCCATTCAGAAAAAAAACACTTTTAAACAGGTTTTAAAATACTTGACCAATTGCAGGATGCAGGTACAGACAATCTGTACCAGTTCACATCATTGCTGTGCTTGTCTCGAGCGAAGAACCTGTCAACATTTTAAAGAGGCTTTGTTTCTGCACCATGGGATGACTCTCAAGCTTTGGGAGCTTTCAGCACACAATGGGGACCAAGCAGCTTCGAGTCCACAGGGGAAACTCACTCCACCACACAGACAACATCTCTGAGTAGCAGCGCTCAGACCAACGCTTTCTAATGTTCATCACAAGATTAAATCCAGTTTTCAGCTCTTTCACAGCATGTGAAGTAAAAACAACAAAGACCAAAAACCAGGAGATTTGAAGCTTGACCTTTATGTATCTGTTGAAAAGACATCAGGACTGTATCTCACCTGCTCACCCCACTGAGCTCTTTCTAACCCTAACACCCCAAGAGGTCAAGAAATGAAGGCTCTTAGTCATCACAGTTTGATTAAGATGGCTTAAAATTTGAGCTTTAATTGAGATGGAAAGAAACATTCCAAAAGGATATATGTTTTATAGATTGAACTGAATTACCAAATTTAGCTTCCATTGGACATTGCAAATATGAACATTAAATCATAAGTGCCAAATAGGAGAAAATTCAAAAAAGGATACAATGATAGAACATATCAGAAGGGATTGGACCGAATGCTTTTGTAGGCAGTTATCCAAACGTACGATGTACTGACACACGAGCTCACTGCACGTAAAGACACCTTTGAATCCACCTGAAAAAACCTGGGAGGCCCTGACTACATCATTTTCCTGGCAAGCATCTTCTCCACCAGCAATAAATCCCAACTCAATACATATCTAAAGTGATATACATTAGAGGGCACGTGCTTAAGAGTATTATGTCAGCTTACATTACTTGGGCAGAAAACATTTTAAGTTTGTGATACAAATAAATCTAAAAAGGAGCAAAAAAAAAACAACCAAAAAAAACTGTGAGAGAGAACACCACTGCAATATTAATGCCAAATTGTTACTTTTTTTTTTTTTTTTAAACAGGTCTGTACAGCAACATAGCAAAGAATGCAGTGATCACAATTCAAACCAGACAGCAACCTAAGGGAATGCTAATCCTGTATACAGTACAGCAGAAACACTCCCATCTCCTGATGCTCCAAATACGCTGGCTACCCTAATACACTCCAAACCAGTTCTACCTACATGGGACATTTTGGTGTGAAAAAGTTTCTGTAAAGTTCCCTTTGTTTCCAGTGTTTTTCTTGTACAAAATATTACAATGTTTTTATATATATTTACAGACTTGCACAGCTAGAAAAATACAAATTACAATTAGGCTTGGCAATCAGTTATTTTCTTTAAATACATATTTCAGAGCAAAATTGTAGTGGTAACGTATCCTGCACTTCAGGCATTTCTTTCTTAAGCATATCAAGCATAAAAAGCATGACTGCAGTGAGATGTGTCACAGTCTGTGCAACAAATGCAGCTCATCAACTTCCTGGCATCAAGAAGGTAAAAGATGAATGCAGTTTATGCACATCTGTGGCACAACATAGGAAAATCCATAGCTGAACATTAAATTCCTTAATAACATTCATTAATTTCACAGGCAGCACCTGTGAAATTTTAAAAAATAAAAAGGACAACCACTGTAACTTCCAGGAAAAGCAGACACCAACTTGATGGGGTACTACACATCTTCAACACGAATGTAGCCACAGCTAACATTTCAGGGGCATTTGGTAGCTTCAAGCAAGCCCCAGGATTTTAATGGTTTTTGCCTTTTAAATAGAGGCCAGGGAGGATTTGTTTGCTTTAAAGCTACAGTATTCTCTCATTATGGCTTTTAACACCCTGCCTTTCACTGAGATGAGGTATGTGTTTCTAGTGAAATGGTAACAGTTGAGCAAAACAATTTTCAATGGACCACGAAACTGCAGGCAGGTGTAAACAGATCTTCGTGTAAGAGGTTGCCAAACCGAATTGTAACAGTGCAAAACAGGATTTTTTTTTTTTTTTCCCCGTTAGGAAAAAGTTGTTGAGGCATCTAGGACACCACTAGTAGTTGTCAACCCACTGAGCAAATCCTCTTTCCACCAGAGTTCTGTTTATTGACACCACCTGAAGAAAGGGGAAAAAAGAAAGATGAATAAACCACTAACAGGAAAGGCCAAGTTCTGAATCAACAGCATGCATAATCAAACTGGAACGTGTGAAAGAGAAGGATGCCAACATACCTCATCTCCCATCATACTCCACAGCTGTATCAGTGGCAGACCTGTTGCACTGTCATAATTTGTGACCTGGAAACAGAGAACAGTGTGCAGCAATTTGGTCTCATCCATGATGGATGCAAAGCTGCACGATACTCAGTTCTTCAAGCTGTGTGCAGACCAGAGGAAACAGCTACTGCCAGCAGTTTCTCATCTGCCTGGTGGCAAGTTTACTGTATTTGCTCAAATCTTTGCTCTTGCCAGAATTATTGATGCCTTTGAACACTGCATTAAACCAAAGGAAGCTATAAAGCTATCATAAATACTACCAAGCCTCCTGCTCATCTCATTTCAATTAGTTTACATGGGCAGTTACAGCCACTGTAAGAAGCACTTTAAAAGATGTAAAATCCCCTTCAACAAGATCTAGCATGTGCATGGAAGCCTGTGGGCTCTACCAGCAACCCTTCTGCTCTCTCTAACCAGCCACAGGCCACATCTTGTATGGCAGCGTGGCAGGAACACTCCAGGCTGGCAGTGCAGTACTTAATCTGCTGCACAACAGTCTGCTCTGGCTCTGTAAGCCCATTCAGGTATCCATCCTCACCACCTGCATCGGCCAACACAAGGGAATACTTGCCCCCTTCTTTGTGCATCTCTTAGAGGCACACAGTCCTATGCAGTGGTGACGCTATGCAAGGTTGTTCTCAAGAGCCAAGGCTTCTCAGTAAGAATCTTGCCCAGTAGTCAGGCTTAAAGGTTCTGCACTTTGTTTCTGATTCACACACACACACACTGTACTAGGGGTAGAGAGGATAACAGCAGCAGCAAAATCATCAGCAAGTCTTTTCTAGACTGCTCTCATGTACCTGTGCCAGCAGTGCTGCCCCTCTGGTCATCTCACTAACAGCAGCGTCAGCTTCTGATGAAAAGTGATCCTCATCTTTGGAAAGAAAAGAACAGGAGAAAACAAGTGAGATATTCACAGGCTTTAAAGTCCAGAAGGCACCATTAATCCAATCTCATCTGACCTCCCACATAAGTTAGGCCAGAGAGAATCCTCACCTACTGCTGCTGCAGGCATTTACTGAAACCAGTCTATTAAGCTGGAGATCACAAGTATTATGCCTGCTGTGTTGCTGAAGGGAGAGGATGAAGTGCTTTTCAAAGCCACTCACTAAGTTAACGTGAACGTAAGCAGTTGATGAATTAGGAAACTTTAAAGACACAAGTGCTCTTTTGCAGTACCCCTGCCATTAATATTTTGATCCTTAATGAACTAAGCTCAGGAGCCTCAGGCCTTTCCTGACCCTACAGCATGCAACACTATAAATAGAAACCCTGAAACATTTGTCCCACAGACTGGCTGGCACTTGAATGGTGCCAAACACACTCTGCAAGCACTGGCAGCCCACATCTCAGAACCTGCACAGCTTATGGGGTACTGCTAACTCCACATGCATAACGCAACTCTCATGTGCCAGCCAATGAAGATGAGACAGGACAGAAGCATTTTCATTTTGGAAGAAAGCTGCTTATTTTCTACCTAAAGGTTACAAAATAAAGTTTCCTCTTTGTGCTCCCCATCTTGAGATGATCTCCAAAAACAAAGGTGCAAACCCCTCGGCTCTGCTAGCAGCAGCATAAACCCTGCCACCCATGAACAGCCTTGGCAGAGCCTACACTGGAGACCTGCCAGCCACAAGGTTGAGTGATTAAAACCTGACCTGCCCCCTACCATACCCCTTCTGCACCCAGAGGGGCAGGATTTTAGACACCAAGCACAGCAAACATTGCTAGCAAAACTACAGCCTGCCACCAGGGGGTGGGGAGAAACAACTGAAAACAGCCAGCATTTCTAGGCAGCCCCTGACATCACAGCACTTGGAGGGCAGTCTTTTCAAGGTAGAATGTGCACATCAGTCTCTTCAGCAGGAAAACATCAGGAATTTGTCTAGCAGACTGAAAATCAAGTTTGCATTTACAACTACACTACATCAGAAGGCAGCAGAATCATTACAACCGTTTCAGTTACATCCTGCCAGTCCTGCCAATCCACTGTTTATGAGAGTAATTCATATTCTCCTCCATACTGGAAAAGGTCTGGATATTTATTATCTTCCTCTTCACTAGGACAGATTGTGCCATACTACCAGATCCGGAAGAACAAAATACAATTTTTCCAATCCTTGATCTCGTCACTTCAGAGGCTGCACTTGCAACAGGAGGGATAAAGTTTAGACAATCACTGCTTGCACACAGCTGGTGTGCATTTAAACCTGCAGGAGGAACACCGATGGTACCTCAAGAGCTCCATTACCTGGAAGTGGCACCACGTTGTCTAGTAAAACTTCTGCTCCTTGGAAAGGTAGTGTTACAAAATCAGACCTTAAGAAGAGAATCAGATCAAAATAAGAACACAGCTTTAAATTACTTCTGCATTCTTTAAGGTGACATTGATTAAACAACTGCTCTAATAGGAGCACAGTTTATAACTGATAATAACTGGTCAAAAAAATATCAGACTATTCCATCAATGGCTTAAGTAGAAGCAATAAGCTGCCTAATTAACAGGCCTAGTCAATTTGAGCTCCAAGCAAATACCAGCTGCATAACAGAGCCTATACTTCCTACCTCCAAGCCCTTAGCAATCAAGTGTTTAACAGGCTTGTATGCAGCTCCCCCAGCTAACGGGGATGGAGCATACAGAATCTGAATTTTAGTCCCACCTCATCAACTAATGGTACACTTGGGACTCTGGAAGGCATCCTTTTGCTCAGTTTTCAAGCTGAAGTGGCAGAAATTGCATGGTTTTTTTTGAAGGAAAGAGGAGAGAAATTGCAAGAGCTTACTGTGCACCCAAGAAGTCCACACCCATTGCTGGGACAAACCATTTTACCATCTCCCACTTCGGCAGAGAAATGTGTTTCAAACTAGACAGATGCTTTTAATGTAGATTCAAGCCAGATATTACCTCAGGCTATGGAAGAGGAGTTACAGACCTGATTTGTCTGAGTGTGTCAATCTTCACTCTCTCATATCCTCCATAGTCAACGTATCTGATCTCCACTTCACCACTGTCTTTGAAGTAGCCAACAACTTGCGCCCGCCACCATGCCCCATCCAGGCCTGGAGCAGCACAGATAATACCAACTGCAAAGGACAGGAGCACAGAGAAGAGAGGTTCAGCATCAATTGATTCCTAGAAATCATTACTTCTACATGTTAGCAGTGCTGGACAGTTATTTACTAAGAGTCAACAGCATTTCTTATGTTGCTTTTATTTTCTGTCAACACCTCTCATGTCCCCAGCAGATGAGGCCTGCAGGTGATGCAAAGTTATGTGTTACCACTGAATCTCAGTCACTATAATGCTGTTCTATGCAGATATCCACTTCTGTTACAGCCAGGAAAGCAAGTGCTGATTACTCCTTCCCTGTGATGCACCCTGCACTTCACATCACGTCCAAGTCACTTACCTTCCACTGGTGTTGGCAGGGTTGGAATTCCAGGTTGAGAATAGCAGACATACATCTGCTGGTCCAGGCTACGCAGGACATGGAAAGTGGGGTGTGTATGCTGCTGTAGAAACATGTGTCCTGCATTGACTTGGTTAGCCACAACCACTTCTACAGTGACTCCATCTGGGAGCATCAACTGCCGCAAGGAGGAGAGAAATACTCATCAGCTTTGATTGTCACATAAGCTTCAGTTGCATTTAGAGACACTGTTTAATTCCTTGTTCCACCAGCAACTCCTGAAGCTAACAGCCACAGGTGGGAAAACACCAGCACTCTGGTAGTTTGCTTCCAAAAGCTGCTTCAGATCAGAACCAGAAAGATACTCAGCATTACTCTGCTAAAGGAAATCAGGTCTGGGGAGGGGCCCATCTTGTGCACAAAAGGACTATCAGCACAGAGCAGCTGTATGACTTACACTACAAAAGATCAGAGAGAGCAGAGCCGGCAGTGATGCCGGTCAAGTCATGCTGCTCTATCGATGCTGTACAACTTCCAAGGATGTCTTGCCCACAGGATTTTTAACACCAAGGTAATCTCTGCAGGGGCTGCCTAAGATCTGTCACAGAGATTGTTTAAAAAGTTAGTTTGCCCTGCCTAACAGAGAGCCACTGTGCTGGGCAACTTCCCAGAACACAAAGCACTGCTGTGCTCAAAATACATCAAAACTGCCTTTAACTTTACTAAATTCAGTCCTCCTGAACAAAGTCTGTTTTCACATCCATGGAGACAGCTATGTGCACAATCACTGTACAGATTCTAGATGCCCAACGCAAGCAGTGTTTCTAAGCATCTTAACAACAAAAGCAGCAAAAAAAATTCTTCTATGAAACACTAATGTGTAAGCACTCTCCAAACACAATTAGGTGCTTAATGCCATCACAGCCAGCAACAGGACTTACCCAGGAAGTCATAGGGAGGGAATGAAGCGCCAGCGATGGTGGAGGTGGAGCATAGATGTTGGTGAGACTCAGCTCTTTGAACTTCTTGCCAATAAGGCTCAGTGCTTTTTCTACATGATGCTGGGAACCTGGAAGACACAAGTCCAGCACAAAGTCTGTTGCACAGATGTACTGGGGATACACATGTATCCTGTGAGAAGCAATGCAAACTTGGTCACAAATTACAGCAGATCAGGATGTTAAATTGCACTTTCTCCTCTAGAATAGAGTTCCTGTGCCAGGGTACAGGTGACTTGGCATACACCTCTACTGTAACAGCACTGTCAGTGAGCAGAGAAGTTCTGTAGAGCACTGAACTCATTAAACCTGTAAAACTGTCTTAAATTCCTTGCCCAGTAATTCCGACCCACAAGCTAGGTATTAGAACACAAACATGCATCTCACCTTCAATGTGACAGATTTGGAAGTCGTGGGAATAAGGTAGTGTCGAAATATAAATTTTGGCACCAGATGTTTGCTTCAGGAAGCTCACGTACCTCCCTTGTTTGCCAATCAAGCGGCCAACTAAATGCTTTACAAAAGAGATAAGAAAGCAGCAGTCAGGATGAGAAACAGATCAAACAACACTGCTCCCCAGACCCCATCTCACCCACATTCCCATTTCCTGGAGTGCAAAGGGCCAGGCAGGATGAGCACAAGGCAACACTGGACCAGTTTTGTTGGTCTGTAATAAGATATTCTGTACAGATTTGAACTGATCAGTGCATACTGATCACTTTGACACTTTCATACCTTTAAAAAAAACCATGAAAACAACACTAAGTGTGATAAAGGCTGTTGCCTTCCTACAGCACGTGAGGGAACATCTTATTTTTGTTTTTAAAGGAAATGTATTCAACATACTACTTTATATTTTGAATAAAACATGGAGCAGTTTTAACACAAGCTAATTACATTAGAAAGGGAATAAATCAGGCTATCACATGCTGGGTCATACAACTCCATGCACTCACTGCCATGCAGAGTGCACTCAAGGCAGCAGCATGCTTATCCTGCCAGAGCTGCTGTTTCACTTCACCAACTGTCAGCACCCAGGTCTGCTGAGGAGCAGAACTGCAATGTGTACAGCAGCCATGGGTGACTGCATACACAAAGTAGGAAAGAGGGGATGAACACAGTCCCAAAACCCACATCTTCTCTCTCAAATGCAAAAGAAAACTTATTATAAAGACAGACACAAGCTGCTCCAAAGAACAGCTCAGACTGGCATTCAGCTTGCGAGGAGTTTAGACAGGCTGTTAAAACATAATCCTCCTATACAGTGAAAAAAAAAAATCCTCACCTGCTCTTAATAACCTTGTACCCTCAGACTGTTCTGAAAACACTCTGACACAACGCACTAGCAGGGACTGGGGTGGAAGACAATGGGGAGCTTAGCACCCAACGTTACCCTGGGTATAGACCTTACGTGCCTCTTGTTTACAGCTGTGTAGGGCTCTTCACTCCTGGTCAGTTGTAACAGGAGCTAAATGCTTAAATCCTTGTTTATTTGTTGATCTCCTTGGGATGGTACTGAGCCACTACCAGACTGCAAGAACCAGAAGATGGCTATGTAGGGCAGGGCAAGAAGCATGATGGGCTGGTGGCTGGTTACCTTTGGAACCTCGATTTCCCAGATAGTGAGGTCGGACTTGCTGGATTCTCCTCCTGGCTTAGAGTTCTGGCGGGTCTCTGTCTTCCCCAGGGCACAGCCACTGTCCACAGAATCCATGCTATTTACATCCGAACCTGTAAAACACACACACCAGCACTCCCATTACTCGCATCATCCACCCAGCCACCAGGCACAAGGACACGAAGATGCACCATCTTGAAGAGAGGTCAGGTTGAGTTTTTCTTCCATGTGACCCGTTCCTGTACTGAGTTCTGCAGCACCTCAGTAAGGATCAAGGCCTGTCACACACAGTCTAAGCAGATTCGTTTTGTTCCTGGAGAGGAATCTGAGTACCTCTGGGAACAGAAGGAAGCCACAGTTCAGCACAAGTCCTTCGAACAGGGTGACACCTTGCACAGAGACAGGACATTGGAGTCAGCTCTCATTCAGCTGGTAGTGTTATGTCAGCATCTGCACAGAGATGCACTGTGGAAAAATATTCTACACTTTCCCCATGGCTTATACAGAGCTCCTCACAGGGAGGGACACAAAACCTATCTGTGTGCTTGTAGCACTGGTAGCACATTCCTGCCTGAACAAGGGCTGCACAGTGAATCTCTTGCCTTAATATCTCACATGCCTGAAGAAACACTGCTCCAAAGCTGAGCTACTGCTTGTTCCCAAACCATCACTCAATATCAAGGAGGTTTCCCCTGGGAAGGGGAAAAACAAACAGCCTCCTCCAGAACAGCACATCACAAGGTTGATCCTTCCTCCAGATTAACATGCAGGAACATGAAGACCATCCAGTACAAGACCAAAAAGAAAAGGAATTGAACAGCTACTTTTGCTACATCTCAACTAGTAAGACAGCACAGATGCCAAGGAAGTCAAAGACAAACAGCACGGCTGCTTGCCACAAACTCTCCAGACAAGGAGAAGGATTTAAATCCCACAGCCAGGGTGTGAAGGTCAGCTGTAGGACCTCTTATCCAGCAGTCACATTAACAACTTTACCTGCTGTATTTTTCCCCCCCAGCCTTCAGCTTTAGCACAGAGCTTTTAGCTCTGGGTATCAGCGGGCTCCACAACCTGCTCTTACATCTTCACATCACATCAGCATTGACAGCAAGGCAAAATCATTCTCTTACCAAAGTTATTCTTACTAGTGAAGATGTTCTGAGGGTTTAATCCCTCATTCTCGGCAAACTCAACAATTGTCTTGCAACAAGCAGCAACCCTACCATGCAGCAATTACAAAAGACATCCTGTCATTAAGAGCTGTTGGCGCCACAGGATCCTAAAGGATTTTAACACCCATCCCCAAGGTCACATGGGTCAACATTTGCTCAGACAGTTTTGTATTCTGCCAGGCATACATCATCTAGGATCTGGAAGGCAAAAAACAATACAAAGACAGATGGAGGAGCTCCACAAGCATTGCTGCCTGTTGAGAATTCTTGGTGTGCACCTACCCTTCCAAGCAAAAAAGGCTTCAGGGTAATTGGTCTGCAACCAACTGATTTTATCAGGATTTATTAGAGCACTCCGCTAGTTCATCCAGCAGCACCTCAGAAGCCTGCCCTGCAGCCTCCCTCCAGCAGCAGCCCACAAATGGAGATAAGAACTCAGTGCTTACTAGAGGCAGCCTGAACCAGAGCAGAAACCATCTGCATTAGCAAGTTTCAAACCAGTAAAGGTGTTCAATGCCTGACTTACATCCAGTCACACCGCTCCATGGGGACACTTACACGCTCAGCTTTACACAGTAAGCACTGTGCTGAAGGGAATCAGCCTGTTCATCCCTCTGCAGCACATCACAGAGCCCTGTGATTCCATGACATGCTGAACAGACAGCCAACACTTGGGATACCCATCCGAATAAGAAGGCTAAATATTCACGTGCTGGGAAAAGGTTAAATACAAAAAGGAATTCTCTGAATGCGCTGTGAAGCAAGGTGTTACTGCCCATAAAATTCACTCAGCATGTTTTGTAGGAAGCTTTACAAACCCCTCACCTCCTGAGTGATCTCCATCCATCTCTGCCACCCAGTTACCCTCATGGCGTGAGTCCGAACCATCTTCTTTCAGCATCCCATTACTGTATGGCACTTTGCTGTCCTCAGGTAGCTTCGGGGTG
Source organism: Odontophorus gujanensis (assembly GCA_013399175.1). Taxonomy (NCBI): domain Eukaryota; kingdom Metazoa; phylum Chordata; class Aves; order Galliformes; family Odontophoridae; genus Odontophorus; species Odontophorus gujanensis. The sequence continues at coordinate 22,509 of VXAB01003642.1, forward strand.
GGAGGTTTTTCACTTGGTTCTGAGCTCTGCTCAGCAGAAGTGTCTTGGGTTGCAGATGTGCTCAGTAAGTCCGAATGCAGGCCTGATGTGATAGACAGCATTGTGTTCTGCAATGGATCCTCTGCACTTGTCCCACCTTCAGATGCACACGTGCTGCACCCAGAGTCCTCCATAACCAAGTGTGACTTTCCCAGTGATCCCCCATGGCTTGCCACAAGAGTTCTATCAACTCCTTGGGACTCACTGTGCACACAGTTCTTTACCTGATGGTCTCCTGTGTCTCCCTGAACTGGGCTGGATAAAGGGCCAAGTGTTAAACAGCTGGAATACGTCACACACTGTTCGTGTTCCTCTGTTGGCTGGGATATTGGTACTGCAGCATCACTCTTAAGAGCTGTGCTCTTATCCCCTCCTCCAGCTTCTGCTGCAAGCACCTGATCAGAAGAAACAGCACTTGCTCTCTCCAGAGGTCTCTCGACTCGGCTGGCTGTGGCCTGGCAGATCCGACTGGACACATCACTTACAGAACCAGACAGCACTTCCTCAGTTGCTGCCAAAATGACCTTGGAAATTATTTGTATTGCTACTTGCTCGATTTTCTCAACTTCTTCCTTGTCCAAACTCACTCCTCTGATCCTCTCTCTCTCCAATTCATTTCCTTTTGCATGTGTGTCCTCCTCCTGACACACAGGTACAGTACTGTCATTTGATTCAGAAATCTTTTCTTCCCTAGATTGCTCCAAACAGGCAGGCTCCAAACTGTCTGATAACATCCTAACTGCAGAATCTTGGTGACTCAATACAACTTCATTAGTGAGAAGGGCTTGGGGGCTATTGGCTTCCTTCTCCAATCCCAAGTGAAGGGCTGTTACACAGCCAGTATCCGACAGCGCAATTTCTGGCATCTGGCTTTCCTTAGGGGGCTCAAACAAAGACTCATCTGACTGCTCTGCATTGCTGATCTCCTCCATGATTCCCAAAGACCCTTGTGTCAGCATCACCGACGCTGACGGGCACTTAGTTTGGTTCGTGCTAGAGCCTGAATCCTCTTTAGGGCTGACTGCAGCACCGCTGTGACGCTGAGCACTCTTTGAGATCAGAGGGAGAGAAACACAAGCAGGGACACTGCTTTCATCTTGAGAACCTTTAATTTCTAGTTTTTCACTGTCGTCCTCAATGGTGCTGGGCTGAGTTGTCCTTATTGCTGGGGCTGAAAGGTCCCGTGAGAAATCTAACCTCTCGTGAGTCTGACGCATAAGAGAGGGCGTCATGGACCCTGCTGGCAGCAGGGAGGTCGAGGTTTCATTCTCTGGGCGTTCCTCTTCTGGGGAGAGAGGCAGTCTTTGAGGAACACATGCTTCTGTTTTGGGTGGTGACTCATTCTCTGGCAGTTCTTTCTGCTTCTCTTCCGCAATGGCTATTGCTTGTCTGTTACGATTGCTTGGATGCTTTTTTCTACGGGAATAGATCCACCAGCAGCCAAGAAGTGCCAGCACTCCAGGTATGGCGTACGGGAAGAAAGTACGAAAGCGTAAAGCCATTTTACAAAGCCTCAGCAATTAATCCTAGAAAGGGAAACAGAAAAATGACATTAAAATAGTCACAGAAAAGGTAATGAGAAGTTTCATAAATACCTTGAGCTGTTTCTATTAGCACAACAGGGCTGTTTCCCTGCTGCTTTAAATTCACATCTCTGCTCTACCAGCAGATCTGAGAACGCAACCTTCACTCAGCAGTAGGGATATCTGGACAGTTCTTGCCAGTGCATTTACCCTGGACAACAGCTTCACCTTCTTTCTCCTGTCTTGCCTCTGTGGGTCAGCACTACACACAGGGCAGCATCTTGCACAGCACACTTCTCCTGCATCAGGCTGCAGCAGAAGAGCTCTTTGTAGTCAATCCACTGCTTTATGCACAAAGCAAGGGCATTCCTGAACAAGGAGCACCTGCCTCCTCACAACGATGCAAAGGTCCACCAGAGCCAGAAGTTCTTTTAAAAGATTTCACACTTTCCATGGAAAGTCCAGCACAGCTACCAGAAATCCTCCCCTTTCCCTTACCTAGCCATTACCACCACGGGAAGGGCATTCAATAAGAACCAAGGGACAGCACGTCCACTCAGAACCTGCAGACCCCTCCATGCCACACATCAGTCAATGGATTTGTGAGCTAAGCAGATGGGCAATAAGATCAGTGACAGCTTCCCATCTGTCTGCAGTGTGGTTTCTGCTAAAAGAACAGAGCTATATAAAGGGAGCGCCACAGCAGTAAATCAGGTCACAGCACTAACACGGGCAAGTCACCCTCTCTGGAAAAGGCAACCCCAAGCCAACAGGTGTCCCAAGACCAGCTGGATGTGAGCACACATCCTAGCAGAGAGGACAACGTGGGCAGGAGAGAGTTACTCTGCTCCACTGCAGAAAGGTGCCACGGGATACCACTAACAGAAAGCCCTGCAGGACTGGCTCCTATGCACAAGTGCCTGGGACATCTGACCTGACCTCCATCATTCAGTGACTGAGATGGAGGAACAACATTTACATGCTTTTATGTGGCTACGTAACCAATGTAAAACAGGACGGCCAGCAGTTGAACTCGAAGGAATCCAGGATACAGAGACAGCAGCATGCCAAGGATCCACAAAACACCCTAGTGCCTGCAGAGGTAGCTATTGGACGTGAATAAGCCAGTGGCAGCATGCTTCCTGGGCCCTGAGAAGTGCTCCGCCAGTTAAATGAGCTCTGAGCACACAGAGCAGCTGAGTCCCCAGCTTGCCATGCACTGATGAGTCAGAAAGCCACCACCACCACCCCACAGGGCAATGGGCCCCGGGGCCTTTCACTGCCAGCTCTAAGGCAGTGGGTGGGCACTCCAGCAAAAGGCACAAGGAGAAGCCAGAGGCTTCTGTGTCACCAGGGCAGCAGCTCTTTTATCCACGCTGGAAGGATCCCACTGCTCATTCTGTGAAGCCTTTCAACAGAAATCATCCTACCACTCCAACTGAAAAACTGAACCTTGCCCCCCTTCAAGAGAAGTGAGACTGATAGTTTGCTTAGAAAAATGTTACTTCACTTGCTTCAATTTCACATCACATCAGAGGGAGAACAAGTAAAGCAACCCCAAGTGCCTCTAACACCACAGGAGCTCTGTCTGGGTTTAAGCTGCACACAGCCTGCAAAGGCACACAGCTCCTGGTGCATTATGGTGGGCAGCAGGATGGCCTCAAAGCTTTCCTACACCATCTAAATTACAGCCTGTGCCACCATTAACAGGCAGGAAGCAAGACACTACATTCAGCCAAAAACACCACTCAAGATGTGCAGGCTTCGTGTCAGCTGGAGATAAGTACTGATAGATGGAGTACCCCACCTTCACTCTCAGCAACAAACACCTCTCAATATTCAGCAGGTGTCCAAGAGGACGACAGTGTGAGTTTGGAGCTTCAGTCTGTTGCATATGCTTTCGGAAAGATGCTTGTGAAATTTGGGTACACATCGACCCATCCGCACAGGGACTGCCAGCAAAGGAACGTGCTCTGAGCACCTGAGCAGCAGTTCCTCATCACACGTGGAGCAGCGAGGCAGGGCAGCACGGCCAGGGCTCCACTGAGAGCACACAGCCCTCCAGAGCCCAGCACAGCACTGCACCCTCCTGCATTGCTCACCACCCAGTTGTGTCTGTGCTATGACCACAATCCAGGTCGCCAACACACTTCTAACATGCTGAACAGAATAACTCTTAATTGCAGTTTCAGCCTTTTCTTAAAAGGGATTCTGTGGGTTTTTTTAAGCACTGAAGCAACTTAGGAGCACGCTTTCATGTCTATAAATAGAGCAGCAAGCAAGATGGCACACAGCACTTCACTTCTTTGCATTAGCACACTGTTTGGATAGACAGACATCACTGTGAATTAATCCCACCACATGAATGAGTGTCCAGGTCACACAGGGGGACTGTGCACCCCATGTCCCTGCTGCTCCCTGAGGACAGGACCCGACGAGAGCCCACACTGGGGATTTTCAGAGCAGGAGCCCTAGCCTGAGTCAACACTGCTGCAGTGCTCCCATCCCCACTGGCTGCATCCCCAGTCTGGCAGGGACATCACCCACCACGAGCCCCAGCACTCCAGGGCAGTTATGGCAGCTGACCTGCAGGAGTGCCCACGCTGCGTGGCCTCCCCAGGCTGCCCTTCCTCCAGCACGGCAGGCTGAGACTGGGCTCTGCTCCAAACCCTGCCCCAATGAAGGGCAGGCAAGCTCCATAAACCTCAGCTCAGCACCCAGAGCCCATCAGCAAGACCTTCAGGGATCCCTCAATATGTCTAGCAGAATCCATCTAGATAGAGATCCCACTACTTAGCAGCCCAGCTCCAAAGGCTGCTCTACACCTAAATAAACCGCCTAGGTAAACAGCTGTTACCCTCAAACATCCGCCAGGAGAAAGCTGCCTCTCCTCCTGCAGGAAGCACCCAAGCTCTTCCCTGCCCAGTGCTGCTGGCACCTGCACCGCAGCCACGCTCCCCTCTCACCATCCTCCTCGAGGCCAACACGCCTCTCCTTAAGGACAGCACCCTGCCCGACACACAGAGCACCCTGCCCGACACACAGAGCACCCTGCCCAGCCTTGTGCAGAGCACTCGCAGTTTACGTTTTCCCTGAGCAGGAATTAAAGCAAAGCACGGCGTGCCCGACAATCCACACACACACAACACTCTTCTCCAAACGGGCCTCGACTTTTGCCAATGAGCAGCAAAAATAAGGACTGTTTTCAGGAGATAGCAGCCATAGAAGCGGGAGCCACCCACTGAAAGAGCATTATCTAGTTCCCTTTGAGAAGCACGGTATTTCTTAGAGAATTAAAAACAATCCAGCCAGTCTGTTGAGTGCTTAGTCTGCCTCCACCGGAAAAAACTGATTATCAGAGCGAGTGTTCCAACCACAGCTTCCAAGTACAACCCTCCCCATCTCCACAAGGAGCTGGGGAACAAAAACATGCCTCCCTCCAGCTCTGTCTCAGCACTCAGGTCCCAGGCAAGCCAATATTCACTGCACCTTCCACCCCTCTTCCTCCAGCAACCTTTGCTGAGCCGGCTCAGTGACCAGCCTCACCTCCTGTTCAACGCAGATGTGATTTAGGAAACCCAGTAACCCCTCCCACACCTCACCAATGAGACTCTGATGTTGTTCTGTGCAGAAGCTGTACAGGACAGCTCTGAAACATTCTGCAGTCACCTCCAGCTGGCTCTGCAGAGCCCAGCAGCACAGCTCGTGGCTGAGGATAATGCTTTGGTTAGCGTGCTTTGGATTCAGAATTAAGGGGGAAACCCAACACAGTTCTGTGCAGTAATTTGGATTTTGTTTGGAGGCTTTTTTTGGTCACTGTTTGTTTTTGAACTTGGTCACTGGAAAGCCTGCACACTGTTAAGACAAAAGATTCACACGCATCCCCCGCAGCACAATGGTACATTGTGAGCCACTGCTGCTGCTCATCTGCTGTCCACTTAAGGTCGTCGTAATTAATGCAGAACCACCCTGCAAGCTGTCTCATACCACAAACTCAAATTCAAGTAGCTCACAGAAGCCCATTCCCAGCAAACTCCCCCATCAGACAGACAGTCCCATTACGGCCCATCCCTATGGGGCTGCACCAACAATAGTCCCACACAGCTCAGCAGCCCAGGAGACAGCAGCACAATGCCCCACGGGGGACAGGCCTGTCCCGACCTGGCAGACAGAACACTTCCAAGAGTTATTTTGAACAGTACTATCAGTGAAGATAAAGATCTTTTGCTCTTCCATGGTATTTAAAGCAGAGGGAACTGGAGGTTGAGCCGAGCTCTCCTTGGGAAGCCCATTTCATTTCAGGTTTGCCATCGGACTACTTCAGCGAGAGCTGCGTTCTGCTCCCAGTGACACTGCTGCAGTCAGAAGGGCCACGGACACCCCGTGCTGTGCTGGGACCTGACACGTCCCCAGGGAGCACCACGGAGAGCCCTGCACACCAGGTCCTGGCTGCAGCCTGCAGGAGGGCTGAGCAAAGCCTGCTCCACCAGACCACGCTGCAGAACGGTGCTAGGACACACGGCTCCTCCACCTCCACTGAAAGAGAGCTCCTAAAGCCCTCTCCCCACTACTGATCTGCCTGTTTGGGGGCAGGGGGGCAATGGGACCGTTTAAAGGCACAGGGCTGAGCGCCGTGGCCAGCAGCAGGGCACAGCATGGCAGCTTGTCAAGTCACATGGCCCTGAGCACTGCCAAAACCGAGGAGCACGGCCCTGCAGCCCTCACAGCGGGAGGAGCCCATGGGGGAAGCTCAGCAGCTTCAGAGCCTCAGCCCAGAGGCGATCAGCTTGCCAGCACCAGAGCCAGCACCAAGCACCCACACCAAGGAGAGCCACCACACAGCAGAGCTCACACCATCACATCTCGGGACATCACAGCTCACACCAAGGTCTGGCTGCACGTGGGGCAAGGGGCTGCTCCCCCTGCTGAGCACTGTCCTGGGGAGGGATCAGGGCTCCAGGAGGGCAGCAGGCAGCAATCCAGGTGGCATTCTGACTTGATTTATGGAGAACTCCTGGTGAGGACCTGGGGAGATGAGGACAAGGATGGGCACATGTGCTCACCTACTTAAAAGAAACAACAACAACAAAAAAAAGCAGAGGACAGTCAGCTCATCCGGCTGGTTCGTACCAGGGCCCCAGTGTGCTTTAAGCCACCTTGCTGCTCCAGCCAGGCCAAGCAATCCTTCAGTACACACATCCTTATAAGGTTAGAAATGTTTGCAGGGTGAGCTTTGCGGGGAACCCAGACAGCTCATTCCTAAGGCCCAAGAGGAGAGCTTGGCCATCCCCCAGGATGCAGGAAGGTGCACTGGGGGCACTGCCCCACAGCCTGGTCCCCCACCCAGACCCCACCAGCAGGCTGAGATACAGAGAGCCAAGTACCACCCTGACCACAGCATGCAGGCAGCTACATTGGAAGTGCAGCTTCCCCAGCAAGGCCGGGACCCCTCCCAGCAAGCCCCACAGATAGGGATACAGCAGCTGGGAAATGAATACTATCTGGGTGAAAGAGAACTGGGCAAGGCTGCCTTGGTTAAAGCTACATGGGTACATGTGGCCTCTTAAAACTTTCCATGCTAAAAATAACCTGCAGCACACACTCTGCCTTATAGGAGGTAGAGGAACAAGAGTAGACAAAAACCTAAAGAACTGCTGCACAAGAACAGCCCAGAGGTGGCAAACCTGAATGAAGCGACCTGCCTCCTCCTGGTGCACAGACACCTCTGCGGGAGGCTGGGCTTCGAGCCGCAGGGAAGGGAGCCCAACACAGACCTCACAGGACAGCCCCCTGCCACATCCCCAGCCCACCAGCCTTGTGTCACCCACCCACGGCACCAGGGCCGCGGGTCATGGCAGCATTTCGGGCTCCTGCCCATCCCACCCTGTTCTCTCAGGGCAGAATACCACAGTCAGGAAGAACATCCATCACCCAGAGCGGAGGGCTCAGGAGATGTGACTCAGAAGCAGCAAGGAGCTGACAGCAGGTAGGAGCCAGGCAGGCAGGATCCCAGACGGGATGGAATGTACTTAAAAAGAAGTGAGCAGGTGAGTTTCTCTACACTTAATTAAAGTGAAGAGTTCTGCAGCAATTCCTGCCTCTAACACCAGCTCTGGGAGACAAAAGCAGCAGGGGATGCTCCATAGGCAATGCCTCCCTTCACCAGCTGCTCAGCACTGACTGCACAGCTCGCAGAGCTGCCTCTCCTGCGGGTGGAAAATATTAACAAAGCTGCCCTACAATCTTCAGGTATTAAAAAAAAACGAGTCCTCATTGCAGAGGGGTTATTAAGACAAGCAAGAAGACGAAAAAGCTGGTTGTTGTCGAGCTCAACTAGAGCTCAGGAACATGAAACACCAACACCAGGCTGCCTTTTATCTCAGAGATAAAGACTGCTTTTGGTGTAATCTGCTTCACTGAGGCTCCTACAACAGCTCGCTCCCTTCCTCTGCAGCTGAAGCCGCTGTGCTGAGGCCCAACTTCATCACTACTTCATCCTACAGCCCTGCTTCTGTGTGTTCTGCCCCACCAAGGGGCCTGAGACCGGACCTGCAGGGCTGCTCAGCTGCAGCATCCCTTCCAGGCCCAGCAGGTCTCACAGCTGTTTGCACACACGCACACAGGCAGAGGTTTACAATGAAAGAATCAGTTTGGCCAAACTGTATGGCTTTTTTTTGCAGACATCTCAGAAATCCTCAAGCAGCTCATGCATGTGCCAGCACCCAGCACCAGCAACTCTCCCTCCCCACCTGCACTGCTGCAGATTAACATGAGGCCCTGAGCTGATCCTGCTTGCTATGCAGCAAGCCACAGGTTACTCTATGTAATTAACATTAACCCTATCAGATTATCAAGCTCCTTACTGCACCCGGTGCCGTTCTCCCTTCCTGCTCCTTGTTTCATTACTCAATTTTCTCAGCCACACTGGTGTCTCATTGGGAGCCCTGGGGCTGCTCCCTGCTTCCCCCACCCCACAGCTTCACAGAGCACGGCTGTGCCCCCCCACCCACAGGGACCCATCTGCAGGTGGGCAGCATTCAGCACGGCCACACTGTGCCCCACTGCACATCCCAGGGGTTCTCCCTGAGCACAGCTTCTCCCCTCCCTGATGCTCCACCAGGAGAGATTCAATGCTTTCAAAAGCATTTTTCATAAAACACTGAAGGGAATCACTCCTCAGTAGTACAAAGAAGCTGCTTTTATTACCTCTATCATCTACTGACATACTATAAACGTTTTTCCTTCTTTCTGCACTGTTACCCAGCTTGGAAATCACTTCCAAGAACTTCAGAACAAATGCAACCAGTGTCTTGCGTTGGCTTCTGCACCAATACACAACACAGCCCTTGCTGCAGGAAACATCAGAGTCCTCTGCAGGTGCAGCTTACAGCTGACAACCCCAGCAATCAGTGCAGTAAAATGCCCGGCACACACGCTGATTTCCACAAGGCAGGCAGGCACAACACCCAGGAGCACAGACTAAACTAACCAGAGGCTTCCAGTGTGCTCTGCACACCACACAACAAAACAGCCCTCAATTTTCAAGGAGATGGAACAGAGAGGTTTACACCACAGTGCTGATACTGCGGGAGGAGGCAGCGCAGGGACCAAACGGGGCCCTGGGGAGCAGCCCCAGCACTGACTGCATCGAGACCTTGAGGACTGCTTCTCAAAACAAAAGCTGTGCTACAGTACAAGTGGCATTGCTCAGCCTGGGGCTCAGCTCGCTGCAAATAAACCACAGAAGTGCACGGAGGAAAGATACTGAACGTCTGCTGAGCAAAGCACTCCATATCCACCTGCACTGGGAAGGAGCAGCGAAGGTTTCAGCGCAACGTTCAGACCGAACAAGCAGGAAGATGACTTCAATGCATTAATAAACCTGCTACAAGGAGTTACACAACATACTTGAGGCCTAATCAGAGAGACGAGCTTCACTTTGATCTGTATTACAGGAGCAGCTACAAGCCCTCGCCCCAACTGTGCTGGGGGCTGTTCTCATGCACAGCACGGCTTCCCCGCTCTGCTCCAAGCAGAGAGCACGAGGAGCACAAAGCAGCCACCCCGAGCAGACAGGCAGGAGCCCGTCCTTCCAGCAGCCAGCAAATATAGCACACCACGTGCTATTCCTTTTGAAGCATTTTAGAGATGGGATGTGCAAACTTCTTCCCTGTAACCCTGAACACCACAGTTGTTCTTATCCCCACAATTCAACAGCAATGGAACAAATCCCACACTCACAAAGAGAAGAAGATCCTCATTATGGAAAGGGGAAAACACAGGATCGCACCCTTGAGTTTTATGGGGAGATTTTTCTCTCCAATCCTTTTTCCAGAGACTTCAGGCTTCCAAACCACCAGCACATCCCCAAGCACTGCTGAAGCCCCTGGTACAAGAGGCACATGCAGATCATGAGCTCTTGCTAGGAACTGCAGCTATTTATACCCAGAGAGCCCAAACCAGCTAGAGCACATGGGAAGTTTCTCATCCTCATTGCCAGGTGGCAGCAGAGGTCACAGGCAGTTCTCCCCAGGACCTCTTCAAGGTCTACAAGCACAGATTTGTTTGCTGAAGAATGACTGAAAAGGATTGCATGAAACAGTCAGCTAACAGCAGCGCACAAGGCACGGCCAGCTTCAGGCAGGGCACAGCAGCACAGCCCACGTGCTGGTCAGCAACAAAGCAGGGGAACAGCTGAAGAGATCATTTGCAAAAGCAGCAACTGACATGGAAACATACCACCTCCTGCACCCCCTGCGAGGAGCAAACCCCACAGCCCGACCTTCCAGACAGAACAGAACAGCCTCTCACAGACACTTCAGAGTGGCTTCAGAGTGGCTGAAGGCTTTCGCTTCAGCTACAAACAACTGTTTGTGTGAAGCGTCCCACAGAAGCACTGCAGTTGGAAGTCAGGATTTTAGAAAGGCCAGTCATTAGATCTGAAATATTATATAATTAGAAGTAATTAATGGTTTTTAATGACTTCTAGATGTTGCTAAGGGCACACGGGGATACCAACCCTGAGCTCACCATCCCTCTGGACACTAGAAACATCCTAAATAATTTTTTCACAACAGATACACGTGCGTGAAAGATAAGAGCCATAGATAAGCAGAGCACAGCACAGAGCACATCATGCTCCTCAAGGAGCTCTGCTACTGCACAAACACAGTGCTCTCGAATATGCCCCAAGTCAGCCTGCAGCACTGCCAAAGAGAACGAGAGCCTCAATGCAGCAGCCAGCAGCTCCCAGCACGGAGCAGCATTGGCTGCAGCCCTCACACTGCTCCCACCAACTCCCAGCAGAACCTGGGGGAACCAGGAGCCCACGGACAGCTGGGTCTGACCCACAGGTACTGCCCCTCACACCGTGTGCAGCAAGGGGAATTCCTGCTGCCTCACCCCACGTGCTGGGGAACAGCTACCTTTACCCCAAGGCTTTCGAGGCAGCTGATGAAAGAGAAGGAGGCTCTGTGCAAGCACCCCAGCGCATCTCAAGAGCTTTAAGGAATGCAGTTCCTCCAGTGGGTACCTAAGCTTGGCATGACTAAGGAGAGCAAATAATAAACAGTAGTCACCAGTGTACAAAAGATGGGTTCCTGCAACGCTATCCCATACAGATCTCCAACAGCATCATTTGTTTCAAGTCTGCAGCCCCAGTGCATAGGAGCTGCTCAGCCTGACCCTCCTCAGCACCGTGGCCTTAGGGAGGGCTGCTGGGAGTCCTTCAGTCCTGTAAGTGATGCACTAAGGTGGCATCTAGGGAGTGTGAAGCACAGCTTGAGTCCTACAGGTTTCTTGCTCCATTTCACTTATTAAAACTCCAGTTTCCTTCAGCACACTAGGCAGCACACACAAGCAAACCAATCACACAAGAACTAAGCAGTGAGATGAAGGTGTGCAGACCGAAGCCACGCTACCTTCGTTCTGAAGGAAACACAGACATCAGTGGGTGCCAGGCACGGCCGCGCAGCACTGCTTCACCCAGCACCCACGAAACTCATTAGCCCCATTCAGCGCCCAAACTGTGTCCCACGGGGACCTCTGGCAGAGGGGCAGGCGGAGCCCTCCCGGCACACGCAGAGCCAGAGTTCAGTAGATCATTCACAGACTCAAAGTAAACACGAGAAAAATACAAGTAGCTTCTCTTGCTACAACTTTCCCCAGCAACGCGCCCTCTCCTTTCACCCGAGACAAAGTCCACAGCGGCTCAGATAACGCTCATTGGGTGCGAACGCAGCCTTAGCAAGGCAGCGCACGGCCCATCAAACACGGCGGGGCAGCGTGCCGCGCACCCCGACGCCGCTCCCTGGCAGAGAGAGCCGGCTGCGGCGGGCACAGCTCCCACAGCTCCCAACTGCGGCACGACATCTCCCGGGGACGGACGGACGCCCGCACCGCGCCGGGACCCCACAGAGCTCCGGGGGGCGGCACAGCCCCGGCCCGGGCGGGGGAGCGGCCCCGAGCACAGCTCCCGAGCGCGGTCCGCGCACGAACGAAGGAACGAAGGAGCAGAAGCGCACGCGACGCAGCGGAACGGTGCGGGACGGCCGCGAACCCGCAGCACCACGGGGGCACCGCGGCCCTCAGCGGGCAGCAGCAGCAGCCGCCGCCGATCGCCGCGTGCCCCGGCGCGGAACCGCCGGGTGACCTCCAGGCCGGGCCGGCAGCGCTGACCTTGGGCTCGGCGCGGCCGTATGGGACCCCGCGAGGCACACGGA
>VXAB01003642.1:34819-120326 GCA_013399175.1 Odontophorus gujanensis
GGGGTCTGCAGAGCGGCATGGCCGGGTTTCACCCGATGTCATTTTTTTTCCTTTTCCAGGAACCGCGTGAGACCAGCAGTGAAAACAAAGGGTCAACCCTGCCTGGGAAGGGACCGGAGAATCGCACCTGGGGGAGAAGGTCCCGTCCCGCTCCCGAAGGACGGGATTCACGGAGCTGGTGGCGGCCTCTCCTCTTTCCACGAGCAGTAATTCAGCTCACGGACGCTCAGGTGCCGTGTTTGGAGCAGACGTGTTAAGTCTCGTCCCGTGTTTTGCTGTCCTGCCCCTGAAGAGCTGCAAGAACCACCACGGAGGGGAAGGACCTGCGGGGAAAGGGAGGGCACAGCCAGCACTTCACAGCGCTCAAACGAAGGCGGAGAGAATGGAGAGCAGGACGGGCGAGGAGGCAGAGGCAAGTCACTGCCACCCTCACCTAGTATCTTGTATCTTAACCACAGGTAGCCTTGGGAAACTGAATCAATAAACTAGGGCTTGGAAAAGTCAGCGCCAGTCAGGCTGCCCCTGATCTGCCCCTTCAGGACACAGTCACTTCACTTACCTGTGTCTTTAATGCCGTGATCTGGGTGACCAATTCTTGTGCAGCCCAAGAAAGCCACTGCTGAGCATGCAGCTCTGCACAGAGTTCATTCTCTGAGCATTCTGATCAGGAGCAGAAGCTGCAGAACAGATCTTTTTCATTTTTCTAAAGGACAGGCTGCTATGGAAAAAAGAGAAGTCTGATGGTTCGTTGGGAGTTTCTTAAACACAGTCATCACTATAATGCTGTCCTTTGACTGTGCTGTAAGATGTATTGTCAGACTTCTTCATTGTTGCTTTGAACAGCAAACCTGTACTTGTTTTAACAAGTTACATCATGGGAGCCCGTTCTACGCTCTCCACCCACACAACCCTGGGATTTATTTTCACCTGAGAACTTGTTAAGCACACCAGCAAAGAAACGAATGGTCCGGGATGCTCAGGATTCACACACACATCTTAAATTCTACTGGTGGAAACAGAACATCATTGCTTTGATAGGGAATAGTCAGCAGCACTCTTCATAGCAACGAGAGGCTGGTTTTAGTTTCAGTTCCACAACACTGTGCCAGAGCACGATACACTTATTCAGGTAAATGTGTTTTCCAACTGTCTTACCAATCTGGATGGGCTTAAAGGGAGGGAAGAAAAATAAGACACGTCTGACAAACACAGAAGTGACCAACTTGCAGCAGAACTCAGAACTGTGGTAGGGTGTTAAGGAGCAGACTTCACCTGCATGTCCTGCACTGGGTGTTTGTTTCTCAGAGGGGGCAGCCAGCCCACGGCAGCGTTTTGTCACCGTAACAAAAGGCTCTGAGCCCCCCTGGGGGCAGTCTGGTGAAAGATTGTTTTGTCATAAAAGTTGCCTGACAGTTGAAACTTGAAGCTTTTAAGCTAGGAAAGCCCAAGCAGACAAATTATACTGATATGTTCTTTAAAGGCCAAGCAGCTGTTTTATTAAAATATTGAATTTACATTAAAAAAAAATCCAATTCTTTCAGTTATAGTAATCTTACTGAAGTGACATGACATTCATGACAAGGGGCTTGCTTGATGCTGTCCACGTTCTGCCATCCACAGGCAGTTCTGCTGTTGTTAAAACTGCACAAGATCCCACCCTCACAGAAGCACGTTTCTCTGGGAAGACAAGTCCCAGGGCAACTGGATCTAATGTTCCCAGCGAGAACAGCTTTTCTGAGCTCAATTTCAAACCCATCCAGAGCTGTGTTCCAAGAAACAGAAAAAGGATTTCAGAATATACCAACTTTGTGCCATAAGTGAATGACCTTCAAACAACTCGAAGCAGGTTGAATTTACATTTTACTTCAAAAAAAGGCAAAGTACATACATGAGGAGAAGATGGGAGGAACAACAGTTATCTGAAGCCAGGCTTCCACCATTTCTGCCTTTGCTTACCAGCTGTCTCCATCAGNTTAAGTCTCGTCCCGTGTTTTGCTGTCCTGCCCCTGAAGAGCTGCAAGAACCACCACGGAGGGGAAGGACCTGCGGGGAAAGGGAGGGCACTGCCAGCACTTCACAGCGCTCAAACGAAGGCGGAGAGAATGGAGAGCAGGACGGGCGAGGAGGCAGAGGCAAGTCACTGCCACCCTCACCTAGTATCTTGTATCTTAACCACAGGTAGCCTTGGGAAAGTGAATCAATAAACTAGGGCTTGGAAAAGTCAGCGCCAGTCAGGCTGCCCCTGATCTGCCCCTTCAGGACACAGTCACTTCACTTACCTGTGTCTTTAATGCCGTGATCTGGGTGACCAATTCTTGTGCAGCCCAAGAAAGCCACTGCTGAGCATGCAGCTCTGCACAGAGTTCATTCTCTGAGCATTCTGATCAGGAGCAGAAGCTGCAGAACAGATCTTTTTCATTTTTCTAAAGGACAGGATGCTATGGAAAAAAGAGAAGTCTGATGGTTCGTTGGGAGTTTCTTAAACACAGTCATCACTATAATGCTGTCCTTTGACTGTGCTGTAAGATGTATTGTCAGACTTCTTCATTGTTGCTTTGAACAGCAAACCTGTACTTGTTTTAACAAGTTACATCATGGGAGCCCGTTCTATGCTCTCCACCCACACAACCCTGGGATTTATTTTCACCTGAGAACTTGTTAAGCACACCAGCAAAGAAACGAATGGTCCGGGATGCTCAGGATTCACACACACATCTTAAATTCTACTGGTGGAAACAGAACATCATTGCTTTGATAGGGAATAGTCAGCAGCACTCTTCATAGCAACGAGAGGCTGGTTTTAGTTTCAGTTCCACAACACTGTGCCAGAGCACGATACACTTATTCAGGTCAATGTGTTTTCCAACTGTCTTACCAATCTGGATGGGCTTAAAGGGAGGGAAGAAAAATAAGACACGTCTGACAAACACAGAAGTGACCAACTTGCAGCAGAACTCAGAACTGTGGTAGGGTGTTAAGGAGCAGAGTTCACCTGCATGTCCTGCACTGGGTGTTTGTTTCTCAGAGGGTGCAGCCAGCCCACGGCAGCGTTTTGTCACCGTAACCAAAGGCTCTGAGCCCCCCTGGGCGAAGTCTGGTGAAAGATTGTTTTGTCATAAAAGTTGCCTGACAGTTGAAACTTGAAGCTTTTAAGCTAGGAAAGCCCAAACAGACAAATTATACTGATATGTTCTTTAAAGGCCAAGCAGCTGTTTTATTAAAATATTGAATTTACATTAAAAAAAAATCCAATTCTTTCAGTTATAGTAATCTTACTGAAGTGACATGACATTCATGACAAGGGGCTTGCTTGATGCTGTCCACGTTCTGCCATCCACAGGCAGTTCGACTGTTGTTAAAACTGCACAAGATCCCACCCTCACAGAAGCACGTTTCTCTGGGAAGACAAGTCCCAGGGCAACTGGATCTAATGTTCCCAGCGAGAACAGCTTTTCTGAGCTCAATTTCAAACCCATCCAGAGCTGTGTTCCAAGAAACAGAAAAAGGATTTCAGAATATACCAACTTTGTGCCATAAGTGAATGACCTTCAAACAACTCGAAGCAGGTTGAATTTACATTTTACTTCAAAAAAAGGCAAAGTACATACATGAGGAGAAGATGGGAGGAACAACAGTTATCTGAAGCCAGGCTTCCACCATTTCTGCCTTTGCTTACCAGCTGTCTCCATCAGCAGAGCTCTCGCCTGCCCTGGCACACCTGCTTACCATAGGAACAGGACTCTGGATCGAGGGCACATTTTCAAAGTTGAGGCTCAAATGGGAAGAGTAAGATATCATACACAGTGTAAGTTTATAATACACAGCTTCTTTTTAAATGACGTAACGCAACAGCAGGAAGGAGAAGTAGTAGTTAACAATTACTAACACTAGAATAGTCAAATTTGTATGTTATACATATACAGCAACTAACTGCTTTACAAAAAAAGCAAAATAATACAATATATTGTCACATGTATTTACAGTGTAGTAAATATACTTTTCTGTCAAATTTTACACAAAAAATATTTACAGGTGAATATACTGCATTAAAAAAAATGGTGGGACCAACACTAAAAGTGACTTTCTGTGGTAAGTTTGTTGCATAACAGTAAGACGTGCTTCATTACATTTGTAAAAATTAAACTTAGGATGAAACAGAAAAAGCCCTAAAACCTACAACCCATTTAGGAATGGAGCACTGCAGTGCTCCCAAATGCTCGGTCCACAATACTTATTTGAAAAGTTTCCTTTTCTTGGAAACTTCATGCACATTAAAGCAGAAACGTTGGCATTATTAACAGGTAGGTTATGTACTATTCGAATACTACTGAATTATCTTTAATCAGGGAAAGTACAAACACAAAATGTTAATCATCTTTACAGTACTTAACTGTAGTTAGTACGTAATGGATAACGTGTTCTAAAACAGGGGTGTCAAACATACAGTCCCCATAGTGTAGCTACGTGGTCCACGTGTTACCATCAGATTTCTCTGAATTTAAGTTTTCGTTTCAAAGTACACAGACTCCATGGCTGCAGAGGTCGTCCTCAGCCCGTGACCAGGGCAGCCTGCACGCTGCATGAAACACTGACTGAAAGGTCTGAACTTGTGAGTCTCACACTTCTTACACCAGGTTTCAAGCCTGACCTTGAAGCATCATCACCAGCAACTAACTGCTGATCACCAGCATAAATGGAGTGACAGGATGAGGAGAGAACTGAAAGAGGCTGCATTAGAATGTGAGAGCAGTGCTCACAGGAATGAAACAGAGCAGGACACTGAATATGCAAAATGGGAAAAGGGAACAAATAAAAGAGGATATGAGAAAGCAAATAGCAATGGCTGTTAGAGGGAGCAGGTTTTCAGGGTGATGAATGACAGTAAGGCACTGAACAACCATTCACTAATCAAACTTTAATAATTAAAGAAAGGCGTTTTTCCCCCTTGATCTAAGCACAAACTTCCTAACTCCTGGTACTGCTGTGTATCAGGGCAAACACAGCCCTGAACTAAATCTTTGCTGCAGACTATGGCCACTTAAGAGCACTGCATCCAGGTCTGGGCTCCCCAGAGGCAGAATTGGACCTGCTGGAGCGAGTCCAGAAGAGGCCACGAGGATGCTCAGAGGAGGGCTGGAGCACCTCACCCATGGAGCCAGGCTGAGGGAATGGGGTTGTTCAGCCTGGGGAAGAGAAGGCTCTGGAAGACCTCACAGTGGCCTTTGGGGGCTGCAGGAAAGCTGGGAAGGGACTGTCAGGTAATGTAACAGCACAACAGGTGAGGGCTTTAAACTAAAAGGGCAGACTCAGACCAGATGAAAGGAAGAAATTCCTCTGGGGGTGGTGAGGCCCATGCACAGGCTGCCCAGAGCAGCTGCAGCTGCCCCATACCTGGAGGTGCTGGAGGTCAGGCTGGGTGGGCCCTGGGCAGCCTGTGCTGGTGAGAGGTGCCCCACCATGGCAGGGGCTGTGACTTTAAGGCCCCTTCCATCCAAGCCCTTCTATGGTTCTGTGACTAGAGTTACACTCTGCTCTTTTTACCTAAAATGTTTGACACCCCTACTCAGAAAGTTCGGGTCCCCTCACTCAACTACACAGTGAGAACATTAAATGACTCCGTGCAGGAAATAGAACAAACTGAATTTTGCTGACTTGCTTCATCAATGTATCATTTTTTTCAGTCAGGACCAAGAGCTTACAGTAGTTCTAGTTCTCACTGAAAAGGTTATTTTGGTTTCACTGTACTTGTATCTCTAAGAATGCATTAATTCTTATTTCATGATGCATTTCTTTGTAGAAGCAATGCAGAATACTGGAAGAGATGCTTTCAGATGCACTCAGACCAAACAGAACAGCCTTGGCAGTTCATCTGGAGTTATTTTTAAAGAAAACTTGCTCATAGGAGAAGCAACTGAAAATGACCTTTTTCTACAGTAAATACAAGAGATCCTCTCACCTATGGAGGGAACAAGTCTTCAGGTTTCTACAATTCATTGTCTTCAGCAAAACAGGAAGGGCTGGAAATAGCTTGGTTCAGCGTAACAAGGTGCAAAGCGACAGCGATGCTGGAGGAGCAATCAGCAATGTGAAGTATGAGATGAAAATGGTTTTAAATCAGTGACTCCCAAAATTACAAATGCATAGCAGCTTAAAAACATGGCACGAGTCACTGCTCTATTCCTTAATTTAATTCTAGCCTTGTGACCCCTCCATAGATCAATCAGTTCAGGAATGACACTTCTACTGCAGCTCCTACACAATGGAGAATAAAAAATTTGGTTAATTGCACAAGTCTTCGTGTTTTCCAATGTTTCTATTTCAACACCACTAGTTCTACATTCTCCTCTTGTTTTGGCAAACTATTTGCATATTAAGCCTGTGTTCATAGTTCTTCCAGGACTGTAAACAAATTAGAAGAGTTGTTATTTTATGAATCAATACAATAAAGGCATTTTTATTTACATAAATGTTACACCATTACTGTGTGGATACACGTTAATTATGTGCTATATCAATAAAATCCCAACACTTATAATTGTACCATTCTCTAATAATTTAGCTGTGGAGTTTGATTTACTGAAAGCCACTAATAAAATTGCACTAGAGGATTTTATTTGTTTCATATAGTGGATATACTTTTTTTTTTCCCCTTCTAATGCTGTTTATAAGTCGTTAACTTCTAACATACAACAGAGATCAGAATCTAGGAAGTTTAACTGTTCATTAGCAGTAGATTTGCTTAGCCCTAAAATGAGCACCTGGATGACAGGCCTTTGTCAGAATGCCCATTCACCTCTGAGATCCAACACTGTGCATCTTCAGTCCGTGCAGGTAACATCTGTAGCACCCAGTGCTACATCTTTACACGTCATTCAACATAGCAGCATATTATCACAGTCCCCATTGCTAATGCACTACTGTGGCTGACGAGTCCTTCACAGTGACAGCAATTTCAGTTTCTTGTAACCCCCAAGTATGAGCCCTCACAGACTACAACCCCTCCAAAGTTCTGCAAGGAAAGTTTGACTGCAAATGTCTGTTCTGATACCAGAAATTGCACTGCAAACATTCAAACGTAACCTGGATTTGACAAAGTGTCAGTTATGTTTAAATTCATGTACCTTGAGCAAACATTACTGTTCTCATATCACTGCCTGGACAACACAAAAGCAGCTTTGCCAAACAACCTCCCAGAGCTGGAAGTTCATCGATAAAATTTTCCCCTCTGTATCCCAATGGTTCTCCTGCCAGGAATTTCTGGAAGGTGCATTTGTTAGAAGGGCAAAACTAAAGCATACGTTAAATGGAAGAAAGAAGCAATCAATTTTAAACACTGCTATAATGACACCATGATAGTCAGTTCCTTATGATTTTCTTTCACTGTACAACCTATTTTTTTTAGTGCAGTTAAAGTACAGCAAAAAAAAAAAAAACTGCTTTGGAAAAAAGCCAGTTTATCCAGTCTGGTCCATATACAGTCCAAGTGTTTGAAGTTACGGTCTGGGGAATGAAGAGACTCATGAAGCCTCCTTGTCCTCTCTCAATTTATTGCTACTTACTAGGAACTGAATCTGATCAACCACTTCTGGCTAAGCCCATTGTACTGCGGCTGTAAAGTTTCTCTTAAGCACGGTAAAAAAAAGTCCACAGCTAAAAATCCTACAGGTCTGAATTAAGACCAGGACGATAATGACTTCACCTGGCTCATAAAGCCACTACCTTGAGAAGTGTGCAAACAGGATTAAGTATTAACACTTTCCTTTAGAGAAGAAACAAACAAGGCGCATCACAGAAGCAAGGCAGAACCGCCTATGGGAGATGGCTTTCGTATCTGGACAAGATATGTTCTGCAGCGTTGAAGAACTCCACAGCTCCTTCCCCTACAAAGTCCTTCAGCATCTACAAGCGGTTCTGAAACACTGGCTTAAATCAAAAAAAGAACAGAAGAAAAGAAAGAAGGCATTAAAATTCAGGCAATGTTTCAGGAGTTGATCATCTGGCGACATGGCTGACAGGATGGGAACTTGGAAAATTAAGTGCAGCATCACAACTGGTGGGGGCCCTTCGTGAGGGGCCCACAGACGTCAGTCAGTTTCCAAAAAAACCCCAAAAAACCGATCGAGCCAAAACCCAACCCCAAGTTTCACACGATCTTCTTAATGCTGTGACGTTTGAGGCTGCCAGCACTGCGCTGCTTTTGCACCTGGCTGGCGGAGCCGTGGCGCATCCTCCCGCTGTTGGGGTGGCCCGCGGTGGGTGACAGCTCCACGTTCTCCTTGTCGATCCCTGGGGAAACACACAGACCAACGTCAGCCTCGCTGCTCTGCCACCCCACGGCTCGGCGCCCTAACGACAGATGTGTCTGCAAATGAACAGGTTAGCATGTAGGTGCCTTCCTGGTACCGAATACTGTGACACTCCTGGTGCCAGAATCAAGGCACCCCGTTGGGCAGTGCCCTCTGGACGGCGACACAGTGGCACTAAGTGACTGTGCTCAGGACACGACCCAGGCCTGCCATGCGAACAGGTGGCGGTGAGCAGACAGCCTCTGGGGACACAAGCAGCCAGCAGTGCTGCCCTAGCTGGGAAAGCACTTCAGACACCCAACTAACAGTGCCTTTAAAGCAACTCGTAACACGGCCTTACTGGTGATGACACCTTGCAAGTGAGAGATCCGATGCAGCTGTTTTATTGCAGTACTGTAATACGAAGGATCAGTTCTTCGATCAAATGTACAACTCTGCGCTCAGGGAAAGCACAGCCCCTCACCACATCCAACACCTCCCTGTCCTAACCTTCATAAGGGCAGGAAAAGTCACTGCAAATAGCCCTGGAATTCCATCGAGTCCAGTTCAGGAGGGAGGGCAGGGTGCTCTGCTTCAGCAGCCTCAGCACTCTGCAGTGACAGCAGTGTCAGCATCGCCTGCACACGCGGCTGCTCGTCTGTAGGAATGAGCTCTGACATATTTGTGGGCAGAACGAACAAGGGTACTCGAAAATAAAATGTTTCATCCATACCCTCCAAAGATACCCTCCCAAATCAAGAGTAAAGAAACTCTCGGTCCAAAGCTTGGACATAACTGCACCAACGCTGACAAATGGTGAGTCTGGAAATTTTCACAACTGCTGCTGCAGAAGTGCTGCTCCTCCAGACAAAGGCAGGAGGTAGAAGGTGAGGAGGCAACCAGGCAGGATTTATACCCAAGTGCACATAACTCTCCCAGAAGCTTTAGACGTTCTCTGCAGGACAAGGTAACTTTTACCATGTTGTGCTCAAGGAATCACAACAACCAACCCTCCAAAACAAACCCCACCAGTGTAACTTCATGCTGACATGATGACAACGCAGGACTGCATGATGACAATGAGGCACTGCTCTACGTCTCTGGACACAGTCTGTCATTTGAAGACATAAAAGCTGAGACTTCTGCTTAGTGCAGACACGCTTCCAATTTGTTATTACTTTTATGCTAACCCTACTTTGAGTTAATCACTCGTGTGGCAGAATCTTCGTGCAGCTGTCACATTGCTTCTGCAACAAAATGAGTATGTTTGAGGCACATTTAACAACACTAAACATTTACAGTATGTGTGCAGCACTGGAATGAACAGTAGGAATGGTATTTAAATGGGAGAGGCTCTAAGTATAACCAGCAGCAAAAATTAGGGTGTCTGACAGCAAATAGAAAGGTTAGAGCAAAATCCTATCACTGAACACGATATTTCCCACAGTTTTATGTCTCATCCCTCTAAGAAATCGATTCTCATTGGCACAAGCAAGAATAGCAATTACTCTGCACTGTTTCACACAGTTACAGTGACAATCAAAGCTCCAGCCAGCAGCTGTCTGCAGGCCACCATCCTTCCACTGCCTGCGTGCATGTGAGCTCACACAAGTCACAAGCTATGATGAGAACAGGGAGCAACCTGCAGGCATGAGGAAAAAAAGTCTTCTGCAGCCTTAATTTACTTTTCCCATCACAGAAGCAGGAAAGAAATGATGCTGATGAGAATTCACTTTACTGAACCCTCTTGTCTGCTGGAATTTAGTCCAAAGTATTTATGTCTGTTTCCTGGCAGTGTGCTGAAGCTGACTTCCTGTGAAACTAATTAAACAGTTTTACATTTTAGCTTAATATGTGCAGCAGAGTAACTTCACATACCAAGCTTCCACTTCTCTTTACCAAATTTGTCTTATTCTTGAAGATGCGAGTGACCTCTGCCTGCTATACCATTAAATATTACACTAGCATCACATGAGAAATGCAACAGCTTAGCACTTACACTGAAGCCATTCCTGTGTTCAGAAGGATTAGTAAAACACTTCTCATGCCACAAGCCCAACCCTAAAGCAGATCAAGCAGCATCTCGTGCAAATATGATGGAAGTAGAGTGTACCTTGATGAGGAAGCTGCATGAAAACTGCAGATTTAGAGCATGGCAGAGAAGCTTTACAAACACAGAATGAAAGAAAAAATGTAAGTGAATAATGTCCACAACAAGGGGAATGGGGTGGGGAGAGATGACAGACAAAACATTTATAAACAAACAATCTTGTCTATCTGTTTCCAGATTCAAGAAATACATTATCTCCAACTTAAAGTATTTGCTACCATAATGAAAAAAAAGGAGGTACTTGGATTAAATTGTCTCTTTAATCCAACTCTGCACTTGTAAGTACTTGATTTTCTCGTCCAGCAGTTGTATCAGAGTAAATAATGACTGCCCACGTCTCCCACCAGCCCACAGCTGCACTGCTGCTTCCTGCAACCTGGATTTACTTCATATGCTGCAATTCCTTTACCAATCGTTTTTATCTTGGCAGACACATTACATCTCTCTGCTTCCTCCCTCACCACCACGATGCCTCAAGGTGAAGGAGAATGCAGAGCTCCTGTGTGCGGTGACGGAGCGGAATGAAGTGCCAGAACGTGATTTTTGAAACAATTAAGCAGCTTAATAAGCAAAGCATGTTTTATGCAAAGTAGCGCTGGTTACCATGACAGCTTAAATGGGAGAAATGGCAAGCTGACTTTGGTGGAGCAGTGTAACACATGTGGGACAGAGGAACACAATGAAATACTGAAAATCCACTTTCTAAGTTTCTGAAGGCACTCACTCAAGCCGACTCAAATAAGTGGTCTTCATGGCTGTATTACATTACTGTTCTTTGCATTCCTTTCAGCTTTTGATAAAACAAAAAACCAACAAATCAAGTCTAAAAAACAGCTGATAAAATGAGCTGAAAAATACACCTACTTGATAACCAGCAGCAGCTAACACACTCCAGCCTTTATAGGAAAGGCCTATGACAATAACAAAGCTATCCCTCAGCAATCTCCTTTGCTTCATAGAGGCCTTCAAACATTTCACCTCCAAGCAAACCATGCATTCAGTGTCAAAAATGCATTATTACAGACCTGCTACTACTGAGCCCCATTTGGCACTGACTGTAAGAGTCTCAGCCTTATAACTCACAGCCAACTGAACCAGAGTCAGTCCAGGCACTCCCAAACACACCACAGCCCTGGACTATTTCTCTTAGTACGCACTAGCTTGCAGTGCATAAGTGGCTATTATTTTCCTTGCAAAACTTCACGACTATGTATTTGTGTTTATCAACTTTCTAGGACTCAGTGTTGCATACATTTCATATTAAGATGCAGCTGCTACTCATTCTGATGTATTTCATGTTATTTCCTTCGTGCATAATGATTTGGAAGACAGCTTTGGTGATGGACAAAATCCAGCATGTGAAACACCAGTGTAGCAGCTTAGTCAACAATTTAATACTCATTTGACTCAAGAATGCAATCGAGCTTGATGCATAAACACATTAAAAACACACTGAGATTGAGTACTTGGCTGTATAAATTCAGTACATTTCCTTACCTATGTAGTACCACAGCTGCTACTGACCTGGGGAGTGCTGGGAAGTTGCGAGCGAGGTCATGGAATTGGAAAGGTTAAGGTTAGCAGTAATGCTAAGCTGGCTCTGCACCGCGGGAGGATACGGAGATGTGGGTGTCAGGAGAGATTCTTCACTGGTTTCCTCATCAATTCCAGGCAAATACGTGTCAATCAAGGCATCAAGAAACTTCACTATGAGCTCAGCATAGTCTGGGATTTGTGTTTGCTGGCGGTGATGGAAGGAAAAAAAAGGTTGGTTTGTTGCCTTCTATTTTCTGTCGATGAGTTTCAGCCCTAACTCACTGTGAGTTTACAATGGTTTTGCCTGAAGTTCATAAAAAGAATTTGGATGCAACTATGTCTGAAAACCCATTTGTGGTCCTTCCCAGATCAATTTAATGCAATACTACAGATTGTTGTAGGTGAAATTTCAGTACATGTAAGAACTGCAAAATCAGAGGAGGGGGCTGCTCCATTCATAAGGTGCCACAGCACCCAAACATAACGTGTTAGTAGGAATATTACTTACACCCCTAAAATCCTAATGCCACAACACTGCCTGCTCTGCTCATGCAGCTCTTGCAGCAATGACTAGAGGCAACAAATGGGAGCACAGATGGTCAATGCTTTTATTTCTTCTGCTGTAACATAGAATTTATCCTTACGGAATTATCACTCTTACTGATCTAAACCCTTAAACAGTAAGATATAGACAACAAACCAGTTTCTGAACAATACTGCACATCTCAGAGCTCTCTGATAACTCTGGGGTGCTGAAAAGGTGCATTTACCACCTGACTGCTTTTACCCAGCTTCAGTACAGCAAACTTCTGACTTAATCCAAACAGCTGCTGCAAGCTAGAAAACTGCTTCAGCCACAGAAGTGACCCTTACGTTACTACCTTGCTCATATCAGTTTTGTCATTATCACTTACCTTCATCCTTCCCAGAGTACCACTGTGCTTTATAAAGAGAACAAAGGTAAAAACTGATGAATTTATCTCTTACCTTAGAAAATGGGCCAGCGAACCTCCACAATCCATTAAATCCAAAACCTACAACAACAAACTGAATGTTATGAAGGATTTATGAAGTCAGAGAGAATTCACACAACTAAATGCATCAGTTCTTTAGTTAAGGCTGCAATAACTCTGGAGCACTTTCATTAGGATGTCTAACTTTGAATTCAGCAATTAAAAAAAATTACTTTGTAGGTAAGAAGTTTGGTATTGGGGTGGAGACTCTTCATGGTAGACAACACTCTGAACAATCCCATGAATTGGATTCAACAAATTCGGATCTTGACACAGCGACAAAAGGGTATTGATCTTGGAATCCAGTAAGTTATGCCTAAAGAAAAGAACAGTGGATTATTTTTTTTCCGCAACATAAACATGCAGATCACAACTTTAATGAACAGCATACTACTTCTAACTCATATCTAAAAATATACATTGACAGAGGACCTTTAAGTACACTTTAAATCAGTTTTGATATGCACTTGAGCTGCAGTTTAAAAAAAATGAGTCTAACTCGTACAAAAACAACTAAAGAGTATATGTTGATTTATATAGAAAACTGTATGACCATGCTAAAAAGCAATTCCATTTTCCATAGTACCAAATAAGTGCTGAAGCCACACTGCCACCAGACTGCTGGAATGGCAGCAGTGACACTGAAAGCTTTTGTAAGGAGCTGCACAGACAGGCTCCCTGGCTGCTCTGCCAACCTGCCCAGAGAGCAGCTGTGAGCTGGAGGCCCATCTGCAGCAGTGCTATGTGAGGATGCCCATTCCAGTATGAACATTCCTTTTTCCCCTGTGTTAAGTGAATGTGATGTTCTCAAATTGTGATGGACATATGTCTCAAGCAAAGGACAGACTGCAGTTCGTTATGTACAAATGAGTAAGCACTGCACACGTGCTTGCCCTGGTCCAGAGACATTTTAAAGGAAGGCCAAGTACACAGTCATCACAAACAGCTTTAGATACTTACACAACAGGAAAGACCTTTGGGAAGACAACACTGGCTTCTGCTAAATACTCATACAGAATCCGCTGGTCAAACTCATCAGTAGTGTACTTCACTAACGTTGCCTGCAATAATGTAAAGGACTAAATTAGCATGCTTCTAAGGGAAGCTGAGGAGTTACACCATTTTCTGCTTTTTATGGTAGTTTATGGCTTCTAAGATTTCTGGATTCCATAAGAAGCAGCATTACAATTTACAGAGACAGGGAATTAAGTTGCTTTACATCATGGGAAATAATAAGAACAGTTGACAATAGCTCCTATTTTGGCCAAAAATTAACTAATCAGACAAAACAATGCATCTGAGCTTTTCTGCATTATAACAGGAACACAAAGTGTACCGGTGCCTCTGGTGAAAGCACTAACGTACAGGCTGATATGTTACTATTTAGTCAAGGTTTGAACTGAATTATGCTGGTATGTATTCCAACAGTTTTCTCTTATTAATTTATAAAATACGTAATATGTAAATTAGTTTCTTGTTATATAAAATCAGTTGGTAGTAAAATTCTGTCAGGAAGAGGAATCAATTGTTAGACATGTTCTGCACAACAGTACAGAATCATGGAAATTCCAGATTTCCTCTCACAGCTTTTCTTTTTCTTAATAGATTTATGAAAGTGATTCCTTGAAAGCCTGAAGACAAGCAGCAAAAGAAGAGAGTGGCACATAGCATTCTAATTTTGATTCTAATTTTTTGAACTCAGAAGCACTACAAGGAACACTTCTGTGGACAATGAAAGAACATCAGAAAATAACACACAATAATACACAGAAAGAAAGCTTACAAGAATTGTAAGCAGCAGTGCTTGAATTTTTGGATCAGTCAGAACTTCTTCATCCAGGAGGACATTTGACTCAGAAACAGAAACTTTTCGGAGATGTGGGTGCTGCTGTGGTGATATTCTCTGGGTTTCTGCCAAACGAAAAAGACCAACTAATCGAAAGCCAAACAAACCAAAACAGAATTAGATTTTGCATAACAAGTTCAATCATATGCAAACTTCAGAGTTCAGACTTCTCATAAAGTATAAAAGCAACAACTACGCCGTAACACTAGCAGTGCTAGACTGTCACATGGGATGTACTACCAAATGGCAAACAATAACCCCAATTTCCTGTTCAGTGAAATACAGGCCCAGGGGTGGTAAGTAACGTTTTTAGGGTCAGGCAGCAGACTGACATCAGATACAACAGAAGAACCCTGGTCTTGCATTGCAATTGGGGATGGGGTCACAGGAAGCAGATGTGGGAGAAGATGAAGAGAGGCATTCTAGGCATCAGGTCAGATTCCATCTGCAAAAATGTGCAGCTAGGGCTTGGTAAGCCATAAAAAGCCAAATTCCACTTATTTCACTCCTGTATATGGTACTTTATAGCTGCCCCTTATTCTGCATCTGCAAACTGAGCAACTCTCATTCAAACCTCAATTGCCAGTGATGTGGAAGACTACACTCTCCAGAAGCCATTATTAAGGTATTTCTCCCTTGTAGTAACCTACGCAAATAAACATTGAATTTGGAAATAATCCTTTGTATATAAATACAAAGCATTTATAATTAGTGTCATTCTGAAAATGTTAGTCCTGTTTCTCACCCATTTCATAATCATTTTCGGCTACTCTCCTCATTTTGGGAGGCGTTGTGATTCCAGATTCCATGTCTTGCCTTTTAGGAGCCTTTGTGTCCGATATCAAATGGTCAAAACTTTTCCTTGTACCTAAAAACAATTTATCAGGAAATTAAAAACATTAAACCTAAATTCATACTTTAAGTATTTCTGATTGTCTGGCCGAGTTATTATCCTATCTGCAACATATCAAAAGGAATCTGGGGACATTTTAACCATTTTCAGGGATGGTAGAGAAATTATGGTTACACCATGCCGCTCTCCATCACAATTTCCAAAATGCTTCGCAATGCATATGAGAAGAGCATGCAGTTTATTTAAGTATGTAAGCTGTGGGCATGCTATGGTTTCCTGGTCAACACATCACATTGAATAAACATGCCAAAATGTGATCACTGGAAAGGAAGCAGTAACGGGATTGTAATGAAAGAAATGCCACTCTTCTTCCATGTATACTACATTGTACAACAGTAACCATATGTTACACGAAGAACTCATTTTGTTTCACAGAATCTTTTGAGTTGGAAGGGACCTTTACAGGTCAACTAGTCCCACTTCCCTGCAATGAAGAGGGACATCTATGGCTCCACCAGGTGCTCAGAGCCTGGTCCAGCCTGACCTTGGGTGTCCCCAAGGATGGGGCCCCACCACTTATGTGGGCAACCTGTTCCAGTGCCTCACCAGAAATAAATTCCTCCATATATCCAAACTAAATCTCTCCTCTTTTAGTTTGAAATTATTTCCCCTTGGTCTGACACAACAGACTCTGCTATAGAGTCTGTTCCCTAGAAAACTGGCCCTATGAACCTTTAGTATCTGAAATATCTTTTTTTTTAAAATCACTTCAGCATGCACATTCTGGTAACATTTCCCCTCTTCCTGATCAGAACGAACTGAATTATTCCTCTTCACTCATAGTGTCCTCCATTTGCATTTTGTAGAAATTGCGTGCATTTCTCTGAATCACAAATATGTACTTCAAGTCAGAACAAATACAAGTAAAATTTTCCTCCAGTAATGCCTCATGGAGTATCCTGCAGACAAATGAGTAAATTAGTTGTCTTAATAACCTAGAAGCTTTTTAGTGTTTGCTTGTGAAGGCTGCCCCATATCCAAGCTCATGGATTTTCGTGTTCGAGGGCTTATCTGTCCCACCGTCGGGTAACTGGCAGCCAGATGTCTGTCAGACCCCTTTGGTGATGACCATGGTTGATTTTCCTTTAGTGTCCTGAAAGCACAGAGAAATTAAGAACATCTTTAAGACTCTTGCATATTTCGACAATAGTTCTTGAAATTGCTTCAGAGATCTCAAAATTATATCTCTAGGGATAAAATAACCAAATTTCCCTGTGATTCTTGATCACAGAAGCAGCAGCATAGTGGCCATGAGCCACTAACGTGCAGCTGAATATTAACTGAGCTTTAATGAACATGGGTTTTTGTTTTCTATATACCACAGCTTACCTTTAGATAACTTACTAAAGGAAACAGACATTGAATTTTGGGTAACTTTTAATATCAAAATGTTAGACAACCAACCTATAGCTAGTGTCACTGTGATGTATGGGATAAGTATCCATAGGAACATTTTCCATTGCAACATCTGTCAACAAGAGAGACTTCCTGTGTTTCAGGCTGCAGCGACTTCGAACTTCCTCAGACACTGTCAGCAAAGCTAAAAAAAAAACATCAAAGAAAGTTATTGCATATTCTCTGTGGCAGGAATACATTAAAGCATCTGTTACGTTTTACTTAGTACAAAAAAGACCACAGAAATGTAATTACACTTCACTGAAATGTACAGAGTAAAAGTCGTTCATTTAAAAAGTCATTGTATTCTCCGACGAGTTAGAATTCCACGATTTAAACATGTGCCCTCACACGGTCATGATTTCTGTTTCTAGACCACTAGAAATGTGAACTTTGCAAGGAACACAATTTAGAATTTAAACCAGAACACCTTCAGTCTCCCTGGAGCATTCTGGAAGTTGCACAGTAGGTCCTGTGCTGGTAAACCTTCAGCCCACACTGCGCCAGTGACGCACACCAGCCTAACCCAGACTCTGCCCACCTCCAGTTACAAGTCTCCTTTATATTGATGAGTGTAAATAGCCTAACATCACAAGATATTCCCACAATAACCCATCCCTTTTCAGTTAATGTAAGTTCAAAAGACTGTTTAGTTTTACCTGCCAGGTAAGCCACGCTCTGGGTGTTCACCTCAAACTTGTCACAGTTCCTGTGCTTGTTAACCAGAGCTAGTAGTGTATGTAGGATCCTTACTGTTCTTGCTACAGTGGTAGGTGAAGGATGCCTGTACCCTACAAAATGAGGTTTAAACACCAAATCTTGTATTTAATTTTTGAATACATATTAATGAAGTATACATATTTTTAAAAGCATTTATAATTATTTTTCAGCATGTTCTCAGGACACTTTGTACGTAGGGTGAAGAAATACAATACCAACAAAAACTGCATTCAGGACTATTAATTCAGCTCCTCTGTCCAAAATCACATAATTACAAATGTCTGCACATATATTGCATCTATTGTCTCACAAATCAATCTTCAGTGAGCACGACCACAGGCAAGCACAGAGAAAGTATTCTGGGAGAAAGAAGTAATGAAACCACACATTCATTTCCACATAGGACAAGGGTAAAGCACACCTGACAAAGTATTTTAGCCAAAGAACATTTATTTTTGTATCTGTTTTGTGATCTGAGTTGCTTAAAATCCACCACACACTTCTTTTTCACTTTATTCTTGGATTTCTATTTATTTCTGGATTAAGAGTACTCATGCAAAACAAGCAGCAACATGCAACATGCACTCTTACCTTTCAGGAGGTGCCCCACTAGTGCAAAGTTGAAGTTGGAGTTGAAATTTAGTCCAACAAAATGATCCATCTGTTTGCAGTGCCATTCAAGTGGTCTCCTGATTTCCATAAACACCTCTTCTGGACTCTGACTCACAGAAAATAAGACACAAGATTATTTAACACAATCAAAGAGTGGTTTTGGGTTGGGACCTCAGAGTTCATCTCCTGCCATGGGCAGGGATGCCTCCCACCCAGCCTGGCCCTGAGCATTCCACATATGGGGCACCCCCAGCTGCTCTGGGCAGCCCGTGCCAGAGCCTCACTGCCCCCATTATGAATTCCTTCAGAACTGCCTGTTTGATTGAAAGTTACTCTTCATAAATTACTACGTTTTGTCACTATTTTAATTGAGTTAAGAATGTACATAAACCTACTGATTGCACTCCTGACTTGAATACATCTGTGTATTTCTCTGTTGTAGTTTGGGACAGAACAGATAGGCCATCAACTCTACATCACAGCGTACTGCAG
This sequence comes from Odontophorus gujanensis, assembly GCA_013399175.1. Lineage (NCBI taxonomy): Eukaryota > Metazoa > Chordata > Aves > Galliformes > Odontophoridae > Odontophorus > Odontophorus gujanensis. Next base: position 53,742 of record VXAB01003642.1, read on the forward strand.
ATACTACACAAGTGAACAGCTTGCAATGCAAAGTTCAGTTTCAATTGCTTAATTATTGCTCACTAGGACAAGGAAAATATCTATTTTTTTCTTTTCAATAGATCTAACTGCTTACATGAACTAAGGGTTAATCACAGCTGATCACAAGCAGAGGGCTTGCTTACCTTATCATTGAACACTCGAAGGCTATCCAAGGTATGCAGATTCTGTTCAAGCAGTGCTGTACCCGCTGAGTATAGGTTGACTTCATCCAACTGCAGCACTGCCATAGCTACCCAGAAGAGGGCCTTGTGCATAGGGGAGTCCTAGAAGGAGAACAGAAACAAAAAGGCCACGATTCTACTTTCACATAAGACAGTGCAAAGCTATCAAGTAAAGAGTGAAACAAATTGAAGTTAACATTAAAATTTTTTTAAGTCTTTGGCTATGTGACTGAAAGTCAAACATGCACATTAACAGGGTCCTTCAAATATATCTGGCAGGAAAAACAAGTTTAAATTCTTTTCTGGGCATGTTTTTTAATGTATTAACAAAGGAGGAGTTGCAGACACATCCATACTCTCTGGAAATGCCTTTCAGAACTTTGCCATAGAAGTGTGTTCTTTTAGGTGTGCATGACAGTGTCACTCCACAGGTTAATTGTGAAGTGATTCACTAAAGGTATACTACTGACATGCTCATCAGTTCACAAAAGTAACATAAAATGGCTTAATTAATACCACATAAGATGTAATCAAAATTTACTACAAGGCATGATCAGAAAGATGTACATGAACAATTGCAAATTTGAAAGCCAAGATGGAAAAACTTTTGGAGAGAATTAATACAAACTGTAGTGCAGCCTGTGCATGTACTGCTATGGCCCAGTTTGATGAAGCAGAACAGTACATTCTGAAGTCTTTTTAAAGCTTCTGCACATACAAACATCTGTGACATACCTCCCATATATAGCACTTTCAAGCATGACTCATAGCAGTGATGTGTGAACATCAGATACCACACCACTTACACTTTTGAGTTTATACTCATAACTTTCAAGTCAAAATGTATTCTCTGTTTACTCCAGAAATCCAGTTGTTTACCTTGTTAAGAAGAGGCTGCAGTTTGGTGAGTGCTATAACTGTAGCTTCTATTAGAACTTGGCTATTGTAATTATCAGGGCCTTTTAAACAGCTCTCCAGTCCCTTTTTATAGGAAAAAAAGAAGAAAACGGAACCCATAATTAGATTTTGCTTTGCAAAAAGATCAAAGATGTAAACTATAATGTGGTTCTCAATTAGTTTACAAAGTCTGAGTTCCCTTTAAACCAATTAGCAAATTTCAGAAATTAAGATTTACACAAGCACTGTATCTATTGCTCCAAACAACTGTGTAATCTGTATTAAAAAAGTAAGGGTGCAAGAGCTACAGAACAGCTCTTCCACAGCTCAAAGTTACATTTCACGTCCACTTAATGTTAGTAAAATACTTAAAGAAATGTAGCACTGTTCAGCTGCTATAGAACACAACCTTCCTTAGAAAATATGGACATAATTACCAAGCTAGGTAGTTTGTTTTAAAGTTTTCTTATACAAACATTCTGTTTCTTCTTCTATTCGCTTGTTATACATTGTTATTATTTATTTTTAACATACAGCTTCATGTCTTGCCAGAAATTTTCTCATTTACTTAAATATTGACTTTTCTGGACCTAAATTCAGTGTCCCAAATTTTAATCTCAATATTGAAAACTAATGATACCCTAGAAATATCTGCATTGATTAAACTTACTGTCACCAATTTAAAATAGAAAGCCAGTTCTACAAAGACAACTTCCAGTCAAGTTGCTCTGTAGGAGAATATGTCTGAAGAATGTATTTAGTGTGAAATTATGCTGAGTGTTATATTCCAAAGGAATATAAAACACGTTTAGCTATTTAATGAATCAGAGAGGAAGACAATACAGACCCACATACCTTGCTAAGAATTCGTATTATTTGCTTTATTTGTCCATGAGAGACACGCTTACTTATACAGCCAAAGACAACAAGTGCTCTGGGCTGCAGGGATGGATTATACTGGAATGCAAACCTGTGAAGAAACAGAGTACATGACATGAAGTGAATACACCACAGACAAGCTGTACAGTGCAAAACTGAAAATTGGAAGTGTACTACAGAAGCAATTAGGGGTTATGTTTTGAGATCTATAACATACTTTTGAGCTAGTTCGGTCCACTGGTCCAGCCACTTGCATGTTGGAATATCTCTCATACAAGCCTAAAAAGAATTATATTGTTTGAATATACATAACATGAACAAAATGCATTATTTTAATTCAGAATACTCCGTTATTTTATTTGTCAGAAGTGTTCCTTATCACATCACTGGAGGTACAGCTTGCTGCACTGCTCGTTGCAGAATAAACAACACCATTTTCCTTTATGTGTAATTCTGTTTTGGAACACATACCTCCATGATCTCCAACAAAGCTTCAGTAACAGTTTCCAAGGAGGTCAGTGCAAAAGTCTCCCTCTCGTAGGAGCCAGGTGAAAATGACCTGTCTCGATAGCTGGAGCGGAATGCTATGACTGCAGCTGATTTCACTTTGCTGATTCCAAACAGCAAATAAAATTTGGGCAGAGAAAATTCAGTCAAGCTCAGTCTTAAAACTTGTTTGGTCTCCTCTGTTGAATAAATTTTCACACATTAGACTTAAAACATGGACATACAATTCATATTCTAAACACACAATCTCACTCTCCCACGAATATACAAGCAGATAATAAAACTATGCACATCTCAATACTGTTTTCTTTGCCACTTGTCTCAGAACATGTCAGAACACCTGTTGCACAGACCATTGAAAGCAGTCACAAGAGAGATGCAGTCTGGAAACAGATAAAGGGAAACTCATCTACAGATGTGATTCTCTGAGGTTTTTTCTCATATTTGTCAGGAAAACGGAAACACAGAGTGCTCCTGGTTGGAAAGGCCAACATTACCGTGAGTTCAAACTGCAGTTAAACTCCAGTTTTGGCTCCCATTGCAATTAAGTCACTCAAATCAGAAGAAAATGAAGGCCCTGGTACTGGCACTGCATATTTTTACAATTCTGAACTTTGTTCCATTACTGTGTACTTCACATTAATTTTTTTTAAACAGGAAGGCTTGCCTCTCTCTTTGTGCACCACAGCAAGGCTTTGCTTTAAATACAAACATCTGTGTCTATTCACAGACTCACTATGTCAATATACTTAGATGTAAAAGGAGCTTTTGGATACTTAAAAGCCCAAGATTACATAAACTTCTTGATTTTTTGTTCACAAAATCCAGTCTGATTTTATACCGTACTTTTGTGACTGCTGTATCTTTGCTATCCCAATTATTTTAGGACTGCTAAAATACAGCTGTATGCAACATTCCCACTTTAACCATGCAGTTTTAGAATTTCCTTATGTAACTGATATTTGTTACCACATTATGCAACTACTCAAAAGATGCACATCAGCCTGTTTTGGTACAGATGCATTTTCTCCTTAATCTGCATTACAGGAACTTACTGGTGCTTACTTTCTTCCCTTTTTTGAAGAGCCATTATACAATTCATACTACACACCTGCTTGAAACCAGACATTTTAACTCCCTCTTCTAAGTTATTCTGGCTCATACCCTTATTCTGGTTTGTACACAAGCTCAACAGCAACGCAGTATTTTCCAGCTCTCAGAATTGTTGAAAGAAAGATAACACCGTCATTTCTGAACCTAAGAAGCAATCAATCAAAAATCCATTAAGAACTTACCACTAAAATGAAGCTGTGAGCAAGTGCACAGAGAATGAATGATGTTTATGACAAGACCATGAGTGGAAGCTCTGAGAGAAAGGGGTCCAGTGGCCACCAACAAAGTAACCACATGGAAGAGGTAGGGGAGATGTGCAGCCACATCCAGAGAATTGTTGAAGGAGAGCATCAGCATGTAACGTGCGAGAATGGCAATGTCATCCCACATCAGGTGCTGTTCCAGCGTAGGAGTTGGGGACAGACAAGTCTTGTCAATTATTTTGCACATTCTTCCAATCACCTGAAAAGAGAGCAAGCATTTTGTTTTTGTCAAATGAAGAGCAGAGCTCAAAATTTCAGTAAACACCATTATAAATTAACATTGTAATTATTTTTTTTCCCAGTATTCCTTGTACAAAAGTACCTCAGTGCTACGAAGTTATCTAAAGGTGAAATTACAATTTAAGAGGCAAGGAGGGAACTCACTTTGCTTGAAACCAACTTTACATTTCCAGAAGCAAGTGCTACCGCTGTGTCTGCCATAACCTCAGCTTTTATGGATCCTAAGCCCCCTGTGGCACTAGTTTTGATGAAACTGTCCAGCACTACATCAAGGAGATCTGTAATCTGGTAGAGAAAAAAAAAAGTCTTTGTTATCATTTAGTTAATAGTTTTTCTACAGCAAATAAACTTTTCAATAAGTAATCATTATAGTTTTTAGCTGAAGATGCACAGCTACCATAAATGGAAGCAACAGTCCAAGTATTTTGTATTATTTTTCTTTTGTTCTTCCCTTTAAAGTATAACCATTCACAAAATGCTGCACTCATTGAGAAGGAATTGGATTTGAGGTGGAAAAAAACAAAACACACTTCTGGGAAATAAGCAAGGTCCTGTCTGTCAAAAATGTTATCCTTCTGCAAGTGATTGAAAAAACGCGTTTACAAAGAAACTACGAGAAATCATGCAGAATTTGTACCTGTCCAAGACTTCCCCATATCTTAGCCTGAATGGAAGGGTACATCTGTTTTTCATTTATTGTCATTGTTATAAGCTTATCGAGAATCGCGGTGACTCGCTGCCGCTTGGCGTCATCGTTGTGTTTGCAGAATCGGACCAGGTTGGACAGCCAAGGAGTCATATACTCCAGACAAAGATGTTTCAGTTCAATACCTGAAATAAAAATTCAATGTAACAAAAGATCACCATTGATCTCTATGCAGAGGTTAATTATTTGCATGCACTACTCCTTTCAGCTTCCTCTTAAAATAATCACCGTATCTGAGCAATAATACCCCAAAATATAGCATTCAAAAGAAGCACACTATTAATCATTTACATAAACATCTGTAAGAACCTGGCAAGGAGATCTGGACATTTTAGTATCTTAAGAAGTGTGACAAAGATGTGTACGCTTAGTATTAAGTGGGACTAAAGATAATTCCCTTTTAATCTCAAGAATGTATTCTGAACAGCTTCCAGCAAAAATCAGAGCTGTCTTATGTCTGGAAAACAGAGATAACAAAAGTAGAGTAGCAGAACCAGATAGGAGAGATATCATCCACCTGAAAGGGTTAAATTTGAAATCTCTGTCTTCTCTCAAGGTATCTGCAGAACTCAAAACTTCACCAAGTTCATATTTTGTTGGGTTTTTTTGTTGTTGTTCTGCAATATTCTTAGCTCTGGTGAATTAAAACCAGTGTGATAAGAGGTCTGTCCACTAGAGTACTCACTGTACAAAACTGTCAGGGGTATGAAACAAATAATTTGTATTGTGATCACACTGAATAACTGTCTAGTTAAATGAGATGGCTGGTGAAAGTTAGAGAGACAGGGCTTGGGCTGCTTTATTTTTTTTTTAATATCTGCTTCATTTCTTTTCATGCAGAAAGATAAGGGTACATTCAAATGTGTAAAACAAAGTACTGTTGGAGCTTCTGCTCCAACAGATGCCCCTCCAGGTCATGACATTGGCTTCTGAGAATTACACTGCTTCACAGAAACACAGAATTATCTGATTAAACTTGACTATTAAGAAACAAATATAAGTGGGTCATCTTGAAAACATCCAAACCAGTTCTAGGAAGCATCTGTAAGTTAAACTTGCTGTGATTCAGGACACAAGGGAGTCTGTTAAACTGGACAGCTATCAGCTTAAATCATTTCATATTCATGGTTAGCACTGAGGAGCACCAGTGTTACTTACTAGATTTGCTAAATCCCGAAATGCACTCTTCCAAGAACTCTAAGGTAAGGTGTGGCTCATTAGCTGCAAGAGTCTTACTAATAGACACAATAAAGAGCGTGTTGTTGGCAGGGATACACAGACCTGAAGTTTCCAGTAACTGGCCCTCAATCTTTAAATTAAAGGTACAGGTTAAGGCACACAGAAGATTATAGGCAGCAGACCTGTAACAAAGCAAGCAATGCAGTTTGTAATGGTCTTCTTGTCTGTTTTAAAATACACACATCACACTGAGACATCACAGTAATGCAGTCACATTTCCAGAACCAAATCAGTACTGTTGGATAAAGTACTGTATTTAAAACCTGGGCTGCTTTTCTGCATCAGTGAAGATTCAAAGACAACATTTGCCTTGGACAAATGAATTAAATTACCCCTCGGTTTTAAATGCTTTCTGGTAAGGTTACAGAGTATGCCCCAAGAACTTTGTACTGGACTTCTCAGAAGAGCATCCAGTTCCAGGAAATGCCAGGTGTTTCCAAAGGCACCTGAGGCTCCCAGAAAGCAAGGACTCATTTTTGGGGACAGCCCTCTCTGACAAGACCCAAGAGCTCACTGTGCAAGGTACAGTTATTAAGCAGGAAGTTCAACACCAAGCAAGTCAAATTACCCAATAAATTTACACTGCAAAGCATATTTTTCTTTACAAAGGGAAATAGTTTGAAAGATCAGTACCGCAAACTGGGGTCTGAGCTTCCCAAGTTGAGCAATGCTATGTTCAGTAGAGTTCCAGGGACATCCTTAGGGCGAATTTTAGTGTGCTGTGGGATGGAGTCTGGTTGTGACAGCTCCCACCGTGTCCGTATGTGAATAATGGACCTCACAATGGCTTCACACTCCTGATGCATGAAGGTGAGCGGTGTTCCCTGGTTGGCAATGGTCAAGGTAAACTGATTCTCATCAACAAGACATATTTCCTCAATTTCAGAGGCGTAGTATATATCATTTAAAAACACTGTCTGTCCCAGGACTCTTGTTCGTTCTGCTGATGTCACCTGCACAGCTGTTGATCCAACCTTAGAAAGAGAATAAAAAAATGGTTGAGCACCTGCTGTTAATGATACAAAGAGACAAGCCTGACATTTCTAACTGACCAAGATAAATGTATGAAATGTAATAACACTGTGTTAAGTTGTGATTTCTCCATGAGACAGAGATAAAAAACAAAAAGACAGCAGAAATGCACTCAAAATCTTATCAAAATGCAACAATTCACTAGAAAAGCATGAAAAATACTCACTTTAATAGATACTTTGGTGTCTTTGTGAGCCAATTTGAGGGCATTGTGAAATACTTTCAAGTCCTCTTCCAAAGCCAAGGTAGCTGCTGGAAGTTTCTGCTGGTCGTGTTCAATATGCTCTGCCAGTTTTCCTGGAGAGTCTATGAAAATAAGCCTTTTGCTTCCTTTCAAACCCGTCAAGAGCCTTTCGTGGTATTTGGTGTATTCTCTGACCCAAGAATTACAGTTATAAATAAAAACTGCTGAGACATTTTCATAAGCAAAGCCTGGAAAAACTACAAACCATTTAGAAAGAAAGTCTGTTTTAAAGCGATTACTGGGGCCAGCATGTGTGAGGTCCACTACGATTTCATATGGCTTTGCATAGTATGGCTTCAGAGTCAGCAGGACGTGGTATATCAATAGATCTCCATTGATCTGACCAGTCTTGAAACTGTAAGAAAACATGACAGGCACTGTTGGGTTTGCCTTTTAGATACACAATAAAACATTTCAGTGGTGTGTCACACACACTGCTACACTAAAACAGATTGATATTTACATAGTTCCAAACACGTCACACTCAACATCAGACTGAGCCTAACTTCTGCTGTGGTTCACACTCCAACCAAGTTTAGTGCCCATTACACTAAAGCTTCGTTTGGATTTAGCTTCATTTTGTAGTGCCACACAACCTACCACAGCAATGAAGCCTCTGGACAGCCAGGAGGCTCATCCAGCTCCTCCAACAAAGGAAAACTAAAATCCACACTGGTGAGGTAATGCAAGTTGAGGGTTTCTTTGAAAAAGGATGTAAAATATCACCCTGGACTCTTTTTTTTTTTTTTTTTAACATTTCTATAGGCTCAAATTACACCTACTTTTATAAGCAGAAATAAATTATTTAAATAGCCTTGATTAAGACTAATTAAACACCCATATACCTTTTTTTTCAGCTCATTCTATCTGCCAATACTGCAGGAAGCACAGTAATGTACTCCAATGCCTCATGGAACATTTTCAAGAATGGTTGGTCCTCTGAGTAGTACAGAGGACCCATCTGTGAAATAACTCCTACCTGAAAAGCATTCAGGTATTATAAAAATATTAAGGACTCTTTGTTCTCGTTTAATGATTTGTTGAATTTTATGAGACTGAACAGAGCATCTGTCTGAACCAAGTTTTCAGTCAGTACAGCAGATTTAATTCTACTAGAAAGAATTAAAAAGCAAACTTGAAGTTTTTGAACTTTTAAGGACACATGCCTGCTTCAAGCTGGCATCAGCTCAACACTTTCAAAGCAAGACAACAGGCCATGGAAAATGCTGCTAAGCACTGCAAGCACATAAGTCATTTTGATCATAGTGGGACACTGCTCTTGGTAATGTTTGAGATAAACCACCTGAGCACAGGATAACTGAGGAGATGCACTTCACAAATGTGAAGTATTTGTCTGCTCAAGAGACTTTTTTTTTTCTGCATTACTTCCTGTTACTCAGAAAGCTAATTTGGGCAAGTTGGTGTTTTTCCCCCTCCATATCATGGCATAGTTGTTTAAAAAAAAAAAAAAAGAAAAGAAAAAAAAGAAGGAAGTGTGTCATCACTGCGGTTTTAGTTCTCCACTTAGAACACAGGACATGTAATTTCAGTTACAGATTTGTTTAAAAAAAAAAAAACAAAAAAAACCAGCAGCATTGTTCAAGTCTACTTGCTTCATGTCAGTGGTCGTTTGCATCCTAAGAGCAAATGTATAAACAAAGAAATCTTACTGTTAAAGGACTACGTATCTAAACACCAACTTTCTTTTGACGACATCTTGGAAAGGTAAGTGCACATTTTCCTTCTGTTTTCAGCTCCACTTCAAGGTTTCTTAGATTTTGTAGAAATTTATACATTAAAGTTCGTTCAGTTTCTTTTGTTTAAGTACAACTCAAACAGTAACAATAGTTAAAAAACAACGTCTGATTTAAGGAATCTGTGGAAGAACTGCTTTTAGTGATGTCAGAAGTTGTTCACGCGATTGTAACTGAAGCCCTTAACAACACTGTTTCTTTAAGAAGAGCACGCCTGGTCCAAATGAACAGTCGTAGAACCACAGTTCTGGGGCAGTAAGGATTGGAGTGCATCTGTACCATAAAACGCACATCATCTCTTCACATCATACAGAAACTCTGTGAAATGTTCTGTTTGCCTTCCCCCCAAAAAAGGTTGTGCTATTGCTGCTCTTACTTCTTTCTGGGGAGTGGAACAAGGCATTCCCCAAGTAACCGATACCACAGCAAGATAAGTACTGTACCCAAGCTGTAGCTGATTACTAAAATGGTTTCTGATTAAAACTCAATAATAAGGCCTCATCTCAGAACAGAGTTTAATACATTTTCCTACTCCTCTGCCACACGAGCAGCCCCCCACCATCTGCTCCCTGCTTACACCCCAGGTCTATCACTCCTTTCTCTTCCCTGGGGGGCTCCAGCAGTGCGAGGGATATCACTTGGATACTGAAAAGATAGGAAAGCTCACCTCTCTGATTTTTGAGAGTGAACACATTAAGTTCTCTGGCACATAAGCTAAGTTTCAACTACAGCAAAGCAAGTATTTCTGGTACATTTCAACATTACCAAAACCTACAAGCATACAGATGTGCTTTGTTAAGCTTAAAGTAACAGCTTCAAGAAGGAACATATTTCTACAAATAGCACTGTTAATGTCAGTCATCCATGATAGCATTTACACGTTAACAAGATGTACTCTACAGTACTTGGGGGAAATATTTCATCCTGTTAACAGAAACAGGTAAGAAACACCAGGCACAACAACCAACCTTCAGACCTGAGGGCATCTCACACATGCAAACCTGAGAACAATCAGTATGGACACGATACAGCAACTGGTCTCACTCCCTCCACTTGAAGTTATCTTACTGGTCTCTGATTCACCTAAAGATGAGGTTTCTCCAGGGAGATTCAGCTGATCAGGATTATGGTACAAATCTGAACACTACACTAATGTAGAGCAGAGCATAACAATTAACAGTGATATCATCTCCTTAATTTCAGAGGTTTTAGAAAGTATGTTTGTGATAAACAGCCTTTTGTACAATAAATCAGGTATTAGTGAACAAAGATTTTCCCAGGTATTTATGAAATACTCCAGACAGCTGTGATAAGAAATGGGAATGATTAAAACAAGTTACTGCTGCCATTTACAGGAACATTTTCCATTAAAGCTCTCCACTTGGCCATCTGTACAAGCACAGTTACTTCTCCCATATTTGGGGAAACATGGTAAAGTAAAAAGCAGTACTTAGTAGGATTTACACGGGTGCCTCCCTTCCCCGTTTAAAAGCAGAAGTGATGAACATAAAGATGTAATATGGTTGGCTTTGAAGAGGAGGAACTACCACAGAGCCTGTATCTACATCCAAAAATCACTGAGCACTCAGCACAAAACACTTTCCTCTGTTTGCTCCATGTTCTTTTTCTATCTTCATATACATCACACATAATCCTTCAAACGCTGGAACTTAACACAGTAAGAGTTCAAGCCCAGGACCACCAGTTCAGTCAGGATTCCAAGCAGCTGAATGCTCCCTCCTACACACAGTAAGCACAAGAACAAATTACAACACATTTTTGATCAGAAAAGCTGCTGGCTAATATAACTGAGAAGTCTTACTGAAACCTCTAAGAACTAGCACTGCTAACCTAACACCAGAATTTCTATTTCTGTAGGAGACTGAAGAGGAAGATGAAGACAAAAGGACACAGCAAACCACATTCTGCATTCCCTGTAGGGATAATCTTCTCATTGTGTTTGCAGATAAGTGCAAACCATACCTACTATCCCAGGGTTAGCAATGAAACCTGGAATCCCATCTGCCAAAACCTAACTTGCAGTCAGAACACAACAGAAGCCACCACAAAATCTCTTCCAAGCACTGATTTTAACGTCAAACCAACAACTGCTTCTGAAATGCTGACGGTCACCCCCCAGTCTTTATCTTCAACAGTGGGCACAAACTCTTCCACATCTTCTTCTGCCCAACATGTTCCCGCCACTGGAGGACCCAGGAATACCAGCAAAACGAAGATCACCGTGACAAAAGAAACATGTGAAGACAATAAGTTTCTTATACTGATTTGTTTCATTATAATAGCAGCACTTGTGCTCATCTGCACCTTCTTGTTTCTATCAACTGTTGTTATGGCAAATAAACTGGCCTATCTCAAGAAAGCTCAACAAGGAAAACGTCGGCCCAGGAGCAATGGTGATATTCTGGCTACCAACAGCTTCTGGCCAACTGCAGCAGGAACATGGCAGAGGATACCTAAGGAGACAACTGGAACTGACGTGGTAATGCAGGACTTGCTATCAGAGAGAGATGCCACAGTCCAAATGAAAATCCAAGACAAATCTACTGAGAGGCACTCCACAGACACAGACAGCAAACATGAAAACAAAGAAACAACGTCACACAAAAGTGTTGTAACCAATTTTGTAGTTGAGATTTAGTTAGCTAAAAAGACCTTCAGCTTTTACATTTTATGTGGATTAATATGAGACAAAAACTTAGCTTTCAAGTAACAACACACACTGTAACATGGGAAAGCTAAACCTGGCTTCTCATTGTTAAGGTAGTGGGTGTGCTGTAAAAACCCATACATCTAGAAGGGAACAGGATGAAACAGATTGGTAGAAATAACGCCAAGGCTTTTTGAAGTACTTAAACCAGAAATCATGGTTGTAGGAACCAAACAGGATAAAGCAGAAGGACAGAAGTTTGCCATTTTCAAAGACCACTGGGGGACAAAAAAAGGGAAGGACTGTTAGAATATGCTATATTTATGCAGACTGAAGTGCTCCATAGGCACAACATTCTTGCTATTTTAAGAAAACCATAGTTCAGTCACAACTTTGATGCCATTGCTGAATTGGGAACTATTCTGTTAAAATATCTTTTCAGGTTAACTCCATCAAAACTTCTTCGATCAGCTTAATTGCTTTTGAACTGCACTGGCAGCACTCATGCTTTTTGTTTTGACTTTCGCTGTAAATAGGTGAAGTTTGTACTGTATGTTAAAATATAAGAACTCCTCTTTGTAATCATCAATAAACTAGAAACATCGGTTTTTAAATAAAGTTTATGCTCTGCTTTTTTTCCAAGTCATAAGGGGTAAAACAGTATTATCACAAAAAATCAGGAAAAAAGAGTAGAGAATTGCAATCCTAACAGTGGAAAGAAAGAAAAGAAATAGCAACGAAGGTGGGATCTGCAGCCAGAGGCAGGTGGAATCTGTGAAGGCTGAAGGGAACTTGGATGAGGTACAGAATTCAAGAAAGTGTGTGTCATAACATCAACACGGGATCAGGACTCGCACATGTAGCAGGAGTTGGCAAGAGAAGAGCCAGCAGAGCACAGCAGCAGGCATGGGAAGGGAAGAAGCTGCAGAACAGGACGTGGAATAGCTGCTGTGGAAGGCACAAGACTGCACGTGCAAAATGCTGTAAGGATATTTATGCATGTCTCTTTTGCCAGGCAGCCTCTCTTGGCCAAAGCACTCAAGGAGACAAAAAAGTAGTTTGGGTTATGATATGGACAAAGATAGGTAGCAGGAAAACAACTGCTAAGAGCATGCAGTCCCTTTTTTAATGCTGGCAACAGGTGCCAGCATTGTCCAGACGGAAAAGTGAAGCAGGGAAGAGGAGGCAGAGGAAGGGTGAGATCTACAGCTATCTGCCTGTAACACAGCTACCTAAAGGAAGATGTGCAAGCCAGCACCTCGTGACCAGACAGTGCCCTATGACTCACTGTAGCGAGGCTACGGCTGCATTTCCATTAGTAACAGTGACAGCTCATCAAAACCAACAGTGACTTTTTATCAGTAAAAATGAAATCCAATCCAAACTTCTGTGCCATTCAAAAAATTTCTAACCACAACTATTTTCAGCAAGGACTGGAAAACAAGTGCTCATGAATTTCTACGTAACAGGCACGTATCTTACAAAGTCCAGCTAAATATTTAAGCTTTATAAAGACAATTGAGCTGAAAAGTTTGCTCTTAAATCATGCAAAGCTTGAGCTAAGCTTCTTAGTAATCCTCCTACTCTTGACACTTCCTGCAGCAAGTGTTGGTAAACTTCCTCTTCAGCTGCAGAAACTTGCTTCAACGTGAGACAAGCCATTTTAGAGCTGCTCAACTCCTAGTACAGTCCGTCCTCCTGAGGCTTCGAACAAAAAATAAGGCAATGCTTGCTTGACAGAAGACAAAGGTAAGAATCAAACTTAACACGTAAAGACTTAATGCTTGTGTTATTTATTTTTAAATGAACTGCACTGTGTGCAGCACTTCCTAAGCTAATTCAAAGTTCCTGTAGTCCTTGGAAGATGTGCAGACATTCTATCTGGTTCCTACGGCATTGCTACTACGAACTATCATGAACTCTACATGTATGCATCATTTTAATACATTTTGAAGCAGAAGAAAATAAAATGGTGCCACTTTTATCTGTTTTAAATCTTACTGTTTAAATAATGCTCTCTAGAAGCATTAATCTACTGCTCATATGTGCTTGCATTATTACATGTGAAGTTTGCTTTTATGTAGTTACACACAGTGATGCTCCAGAGGCAGCCTCACATGACTGCTATCATCACAAAACACACAAAGTAACTTCAGATGGAGTTGATGATGAGTGGCTGTATTTTAATGATTTGTCTCACACAGAAACATTCAGAAAACTGAACTGAGAGCAGCATGGGGAAAACAGCCTGCTCCATCCCAACCTCTTCATGGTAACTCAACCTCCTTGTTACAAAAGCTGGCCCCAGCAGAGTTTATTTACGAAGACTGTTTAACATTAGAGTGCTGTAACATTATAGCTGCAATATTTGGAAACTTTTACAAAATTATTACACTCTAACCTTAACTGCTGAAGTGAGGGAAGAACAGGAAATCAACCTCAAAGAACCTTTCACCCTGCTCTCAGCTTATCGCTCTCAGTCCTCCAGGTGCAAAGTAGGACAGCTTTCTTTACTCTCATTTGTCAATACTGCTCTGAGTGTTTCATATTTCATTTTGCATCCATAATGATTTCTGTGAAAAAGTCATTTTGAAACACACTTCGCAATTCTCTCCAAATGTCTTTTTCAGAGAAGGGGGAAAACAAAAAATAACTCCTATGACACTGACAGTAAAGTCAGTGACAAAGCTGCTGACTATACAAATGGCAAAAAAAAATGCAAGTTTAATCTAGCCTAATTTTTTTATACTGTGAATATAAAACTGTCTGGTATTAGTACAGTGTCATGTCAGGTTCAATTCAGTGAGCTGTACTTCATTCTTGATGTAGGAGAGGACGCGTTTAAACAGACTGCAGGAAAATGGTCAGCAACGCAGTCACACTGGTTCTCTTCTGTGGAGAAATTTGGAAATCACTTTCCACTGAAATCCCTTCAAATGTTTCCACAAGTGAAAGCAGTGTGCAGACCAGCACCAGGAGCCCGACAGAGGACAGACCTACCACGCACCAACCACAAACAACCAGCCCCAGCATGCAGGAGCCTGCAGGAGCACTGACCGCAGGGACCACGCTGCCACAGCTGCCTGAAACACACATAGAGCCCACCAATGGGAGCTGGGCAGCAGCACTGATAATGGGCATCGTGTTGGTCAGTATGGTGATTACCATTAGCATGATTGTTCTGCGGAAATGCTGCAAGAGGCCATTGCTAGCTGACTCCAACTGGGCAGGTCAGTCTCCGTTTGCAGATGGAGACACACCAGATGTCTTCATGGATTCTGGCCAGGCTACCAAACGTTCATCTATTTTATTTACGTTGCCTTGGAAACTAAGAGAAGAAGCAATCATACAGCATGATCCTCCTACATCAGAGAAACCACCCAACGGCACCGCCAGCACGGAGCAGCCCCCAGCAGCACACAGCTGCTCCACCACCAGCACCGCTGCAGCAATGGCTCCAGGCCCAGAAGTGGGGAGCCCAGAACAGGAGCAGTGCCCGCAGCCAGCTGAGTGCCCCGAGCTGCCACCTCCCCCCGCGTGGCTCACCCAGCCTGCCCAGGAGCACACCTCACATCCCAGCCAGCAAGAGGAACTTCACTCAGAAGAGAAGGAACCGTACCCCCCACCGCTCGAGCTAATTACTGACGAGATTCACGGATCTCTGCCACAGCCAGAACATCCTCAGTAGATTGCCAAAGTAACTTTCCAAAATGCTTCTCATTTTTTCTTACATGGAGCACTCTTCAAATAACTGAATAACGGAGAAGTGGACACAGGCGAGAACACTGAGACCGCAGCACGAGCAACAGCTCCCCAGCATTTCTCAACTTCAGCTTTCACAAAAGGGAACAACCCCTTTCCGCCTGAAACAAAGTGTGCCAGAACAGAGCACGCAGCGCAGACATCCAGTGACTCCTGAGCTCAGAGAGTGCCCCAAACAGAGCACACCTCTGTGTGTCAGTGCATGTAATGTACAGATGGACACAGAGCACTCAACAGACGGGACAGCTTTAGAAGGACCCGGAGCTTCTTCCAAAGGTTTGCTCTATCAGACTGTATAAACAAATGCAATGAATTCATGTTAATTCTAATAAAGTTTTCTAATTCAAAGATGTTCTGGTTGCTCAAAGCATAACAGAGTTATTTGCTTAGATACAAAGCTTCTAATTCAGAACAGTGCTTTGGCATGCACACCCAGCAGCTGCGCATCATACAAAGGTCTATTTCTGCATCAGATTGAGGAACTCCCGGGGAACAGTGATCACAGGTATTTAAAGCACATCCCCCACCAGTTCTTTAGTAAGAGGAAGGAGATCTCCAGAGCAAAGACTGATGAAATGCTGACTGATATAAAAACTCCCATTACTTTGGATTATTTCTCAGTAATACAGTAGTGTATTTTTTTGGTAGTACTGTTGTTGTGTGAAAAAGGTGGTAAGTCTCCAAACACACGAAGAACAAGTATGAAGAGATGGTGCTTTACCTAATGACTTGATTTCTGTGGATGAAACAAACGGTGCACAGAATATCCAGGCAAATGACCATCAGAATAAGTTGCACACATTTACTAATTTCTTCCTCTCAAGCAGGACTTTCAGAATGGAATCAATGTTATTAAATATTAAAAAGCGGTTTAAGCTTGTCTAGATCCCAGGTTCCTTTAACTCCAGATGCCCAGGTGTCACAGAGGTTCCTCTCTGGGCCTTGAGCGCACAAGAAGTTCATGGTCCTGTCCAGAATCACACATTTTTATTTTAACTATTTGATGGTAAATTAAAGGGAATTCAGAGAGGTAAATTACAAACATATATTTTACTGGTATTTAATGCCTAGATTTGTAGAAAGAAGTTGCTAGATATAAAGCTAGGTTTCCATGACATCCCTTCAAAACAACATAGAACTTGCAGCCCTGGGTGTGCTGGGGGAGGGAATATATTTCTGGATGTTGCACAGGTCACTTGCTTCCACCTATTAAAACTGACTTCACATTTTTAAAATTACCACTAAAAATTAAGCCTCCAGTTGTGCACTCGCAGGTCAGTGCTGCTGCCTGTACAATGAGCACAGGAAAAGATACCATTTCTTCTTTTTATTGTTTATATGAGAAACATGAGTGCGTATGCCTGAAGAGCAGCATTCCAGTTACTCAAAGACTTCGAAGCTTTATGCATCGTGCCATGTTAAAATTAACAGCATTACAAACTATGAACTCTCACCATATTGTTTGGAGAGAAGCAGATCAAGATTTCCTACAGGAAGCAGTAAATTCCTGCAGTCTGTGCTGCCTTATACCCAGCAGTACAGAGACGACTCGATCCAAGCAGCAGAAAACTGAGCATTTTTAAATTAGGAAAGATATTCCGTCAGGGTAGCTTATGTAAGTTCAAGATAGGAAAACTAAATTAACATTAACCTTTCTAACTAGAACAGAGTAAATGAAGGTAGGAAAGAGCACAACTTACATGACTTTTAAAATGGGAACATTTAAATGGGCTCATAGGCTAAGCTAAAAAAATCTTACATGTTATGTTTTGATGCCGTACCATGGCTACAAAAATACAAAGAAGTTAATTGATTCAGATTAGATTAGGAAACCCAACTATTTTATTGAATATGTATGCTTCGCAGTAAATTTGAGTCAGCACCAGCGACAGCTCTGCAGTCCTCCAATGTAGTGCAGATCAGGTGGTTGCAGAGCCCCAGCTAGCAGCAATACGATGCAGCTGAAGAGGCAAGCACAATCCACAGACAGCAACTGTAGCTACTCTCTAGAACAGGACGACCTCTAAGCTTAAATCTTTCACAGAAATAATGTGCTGAGACCGCAGAAGACATTATGGTAAGTTTGTGTTCTTTGTTTTTTATCACGAAAACCTACTACAAAATTGGAGGCAGAAATAAGAACGAAATTGTTAGTTGATGAGAGATGCTTGCACCAGAAATTTGCTGCAGTGTCAGAGATTTCTTACTAACATTAATTCAGCTTTCAAACATGCGTTAGCAGCTTTGAGAATGTAACTGACATGATAAGAAGGAAAAGTACTAATGTGCATGTTACTATGAACGCAGAATTTGGGTTTCAAACTAAATTGCTAACAATTTAAGATGTATTTTAAGCAATTCTACTTAAGCAAATAGCGTGCATGTATGGGGGGGTTCTGCTACATGACTGCAGAGATTTGTAAAGCAGATCCAGTTGACAGCCATTTTTTCATCCTGTATAAAAGAACACATTATTCCAAACATAATATAGGCTTGAAATCACTAAAAACAAGAAGCAGACATTGTATAACGTTTGGAAGAGACTTGCATTTTCGGAAGAAAGCCCTCATTTGAGCTTGAGGGGGAAAGGGAGATGAAAAAACAAGTCTCGTTCTGCCAGACAACATGACAGTCTCTGAAGGGATGCTTTGTAAAGTCTCTCTTGAACAATTATAAAAAGGACTGTGCCACAAAGGGATTTATTGATATTCTTACTTAATTTCTGCTGCAACTGATCATTGCAAAGACAGCCCTTACAAATAAATATCATACATTACATGGATTTAAAGGGTGTCATTTTGGTATATTTATTTTTAGGCAGCAATGGAACACCAGATATTGAAAACATCTACCTGCCTGCTGGTCCTTCTGTTTTTCATACCCACTATTCTGGGTATTTGTCCTTCTAACTGTACATGCTCAGGAAACAACAGGAACGTGGACTGCTCAGGCAGAAACTTAACAGTATTGCCATACGGACTTCAAGACAACATTACATATTTAAATCTGTCATTTAACCAGTTCGTAGATCTCGATCATCAGCTGACGAGATTCAGCAATTTGAGGACCCTTGATATTTCAAATAATTGGCTCAAGAATGTTCCTGCTCACCTGCCCAAGTCCTTATGGGAATTATATGCCATAAATAACAACATTAAAGTTCTTCAGAAACTTGACACAGCTTACCAGTGGAACCTTAAAGTGCTGGATGTTTCCAGGAATATGGTGGAAAGAGCTGTTTTGATCAACAACACACTGAGCAGTCTCAAGTTTCTCAACCTCAGCAGCAACAAACTTTGGACAGTTCCAACCAACATGCCCTACAACATAGAGACAGTGGATCTATCCAGTAACTTCTTGTCTCAGATACTTCCAGGAACGCTGGTGAGATTACAGCACCTCACAAGACTCTACCTACACAACAACAAGTTCACATACATTCCTGACAAAGCTTTTGACCAGCTCTTTCAGCTGCAAGTAGTAACACTATACAACAACCCGTGGTCCTGCAGCGATGAACAAAATATCTCTTATTTGCTTAAATGGGTGCAGGGCACCACCGCCAGGGTCCAAGGGGCTCCCTGCACCAACCAGTCCATGCTCTGGGCCAACGGCACGCCGACCTCTGCCACCACACCAGATGAGAGCTTCATGATTAAAGGAATGAAGGCAGCAGACACGACTGCCTCTCCAGCAGCAGCTGAACCAACCCAAATGACAAAAATGCATAAACAATTTAAAGCTAAGGAAGTTACTACCTTGGCTTCGTTAAGCCAGACAGTACTGTTCACAAGCACAGACCGGCCACTGCTTCTCCACCCTGAAGGGCTGACAACCAGGAAGGTCAGCGCGTACGAGGCAGCCGCCACACACACCATCTACATTAAGGATTCAGCTGATCTAAACTTGAACCTGACTCACTCAACAGGATCATCCACCACTCCTATGACTCTGAGTATCACCAGTGGAATGCCAACAAACTACTCCAGAATGCCTCAAAGCACAACTGCTACCTTAAGGAGAGAGGAAGCCACTACAAGTGTTCTGAATACTGATGTGCCCTCCAAAGGGAGCATCTGTGAGATATGTTTGTTTTATGCTGTAATGCTCAACGCGGTGGCAGCGTTTATTGGCTAGGAGCTTGCACTCTTTGAGGTTATTCCTGTGATACATAGCTGGGGGGAAGACATCCAGGTCAAACAATGCACCAAAACACAAGAAATCTGAAGTTCTGACTGATCTAAAGAAAATAACAGCTCCTAAAAAAGTGCAGACTAATGTCTTGATACTAAGCTGCTACTTATTTTAATATGTCTTAATGGAGTAAAACTAACCTATGATCTTGTTTTTTAAAATGTGCTTATTTTGTATTTATATTTTTAATTTTACTTGCACAGAATAAAACATCTGAATTTTAAGTACTGACTGTATGTATTATTTTGTCATTAAACAACTGGAAAAAAACAGAAGTCCTGTACCATATCTGCATTGTCTTGCTTGATTTGCTGGTGAGCAATTCTTGTAATATAGCAGCACAGATTCTTTGCAAGTTATGATGCCATGCATAAGGAAGGGAAAATATAAAGAAACTAAACGTAGCTGTTTCACTAATCAGAAGTAATTCTTGAGAAAAACTGCTAGCATGTGTATCTATGTTTGCTTCATATGTACTAGGATATTTTAAATACAAAGAACAACTGTTTTGAATTTAGGAATTAAATATGACAATGCCATGATGTCTATCTGCTAAGAGGGGTACACTGAGAAGCCAACATGGCCCAACTTCAGCATGGGAAGAGTGGTAGGGGCTGATCTCTTTTTGCTCTGTCTTGACTTAGAACTGCAGGCAAGTTATTTCTTGCTCTCCATAATATAAAACAAAAAAGATAGAAGTAGAGGAAAACACATATGTTCAATGCCATGACACTCTTCAATGACACAGTTAAATCCACACAAATTAACAAAACCATCACCTTAACTTACAATCAAAAATCTGAAATACTTATTATTACATCATAATTCATCCAGTACACTTCAAACTATGACTTTTTGATCACCAAAATAAAATATCAGTCAATCTCTAATGCAAGTTATGTAACACATACCAATGGAGAGATTCTTGTAAAGCTCTCATTTAAACAATCCTGGAATCTTGTGACTTAAAATTTAGTTCAAGCCATGGCATTGAACATGCTCAAAGCCTTGCCTTCCAACGACAAGCACGAATGCTATTCTCCTTGACATCTGCACCACAAGCAAGTAGAAATAGATGCACGCATGGTTCTGACCATTCCAGGAAAATTATGTGGCAAAGGTACTTGATATACTACTGATGAAGTTTTGCAAACAGCATGAAATGAAAACTGATGAACAAGTTAATTGTAAGAGTATTACTCACTTAGAATTGCAAATCTTTATTCAATATTTTCCATGCATTTCAGGCCGTTTAATTTCCAGTTACTGTAGCACGAAAGTGCTGCAAAATCTAGAAAACCTCAGTACCGAGACTGCAGTCCTCTACCTACTTCTCCTAGGTATCAGGGAGGGCTGTAGATCATTTATAACCACTGGTATCAGAAAAATCACAACTTTCCAATTGTGAACAGTATTTCTATAACCAGAAATGTGTTTTAATTTCTAACAGTACTGTAAATGTTGCACAATGAATTTGTACAGTTATTTCATTGGCATTTAAGTAAAAATAAAGCTATGTTTGTATTGAAATGAACAAGTGACAGTGCTTTTTTTCACTATTATCTTGCAGACAGGTAACTGTACAGAAGAGATGCTATTTTATTACACAATCTATCCCAAGCATGCATTTGACTCAATCTTTATGTCTTACAGGGAAAAGCTACGGTATGAGCAAATTGTACTATTTTGATACTCATAGTTCCCTGTTTATTAATAAGCTGATGAAATAACAATTCCACTTCTTACCACTTAGAACTTGCTAAGACCTATGTCTACCCATTAGAGAAAGGTACTCCTTTTAAAAAAAAAAAAGTCTCTCCATGCTAAATAGAACAGAAAGTTTTTTAGGACAAAAAATCCACACCAATGGCACTTCCTAGACATTTTAGGTACATAAGAATTAGTTATCCAAGTCAAAATTTAGACAGATTATAAGAAGCATGTGCAGAAGTGCATCATACTAGTAAGCAGCAACAAGCAATCTGAGAGTTCCCCACTTGTACAAGTTCCATATATCTTCAGCAGGTTAAATAATCTGATAAAAACTGATAAATTCCAGTAAGTAGCATTAGTTTAATGAAAATGCCACGGCCTGCTATGCTCTTTTGACAGGAATCGTACTTGTCAAGTACTGTGACTGACTCTAAAACAGCATCAACCTACTGATTATGTTCAGAATTAGGTATTTCCTAGAGTTATCTCATTCATATGGTGTCATCCCACACAGTTTAAAGCAGCTTAGCTTGAAAGCTAAGAAAGAGATCAGAAAATGAGGTGCTATGACTAAAACACCTTGAGTGAATTATATTATGTTGAAAGAATTACATGAAACATGATGCGTGTCTTGGCATCCTGTACTGAATGGCTCAGCAAAATCCTACTGGATGCAAAAAGCCTACATGGAATTAAGTTTTAAACACTCTGAGAATTTTCCAGTTACAATTAGACTAACTCAGTGAATAACAAACCTTCGGAAAATCCTCCATTCCAGAAGTTAATCGGGGCAAAAAACAAGTCCTATGCTGAATGACTTGCTACCCAGGCTTCAAAATCTGAAGCAAGCTGATAAAATACTTGGAAGTGGAAATCGGGTTGGGCAGCTTACTAAAGACATGTACTGACTGAGGGAGGAAAAAAGAGAAAAAAAAATCACATATGTATGGAAGTGAGATGGCACTCCCTACAAACTCCAGGGCCATGCTCTGTATCCAAAATCTGCCCTTGGCAGGTGCAAGAAAGAGCAGTTCTCAGTCAGACTGCCTTCAATAAGTAGATTAAATTTGGATTCCCTTGTATTTTTCTGAAATGTAAATGAGCTGATAACAGAGCACAAGTAGGCAGGCAGTGTGGGAGGCAGGCACTTGTTGCTTGGCAACAGCACAGTCAAATAGAAATAAAATCAACACGCATGGATGTGAGCACTGCAGAAGCAGCTTGCTGTGCTTCAGACAGGCAGGCCACTCAGTCCTTGATAAATATAAATACAATAATACATCCTCAGGAAATTCTTTGTTTCAGAATAACTATCTGACACTTCAATATAATGTTCAATAGCCTTTTTGAAAATGGTGTTGTCTTTATCTGTTGGTTGCTCACCCAAACACAATCCAGCACGCCTTGTTGCAGAAATATGTTTGCTTTCTAAAGGCTGCAATTGCTGCACGGGCAGCTACAGTGCCCAGCAACTCTGAGGTTTCTGTTCCCGTGTTTCCTATTAATTAGTCTGAGATATAAGCTTTAAAACTTAATGGCAGTATTTCAGGATCAATATATACTGAGGTATTGATCACTGTAGTAACAGAGCAAGGATTAAAGACAGAAGAGCACTGGTTTTGGAAGTCTGGTTGTTACCAGGGAAACAAAACATGGAGACAAAACGACAGAAGAGATTAAATTTCACAGCACAAGAGGATATAAACTGATCCAGATATGTCAGAGAAATGACTCAACAATGCCCTAGCAACAAGACTTCAAGCTAAAAAGAAAACTCCTGCTGCAAGCCCTCAGATACACTGGCAGCTCAGATCTGAACAGCCTTTCCACATTTCACACCTCAAAACACGAAATCTGGTTCAGAACCCTAAGCTCAATACCCCAAATAAACCCCACTCAGCCATGTCCCCGTTCACAGTCAGTGCAGAAAAACCAAGATTTACATAGTGGCCGAAGAGAAAAAGTAATAAAAAGGTGGGAAAGACAATAAATAGTAACAGACACAATAACCAGGTGCCATAAAATTCTTCTGACATTCAAGTGCATGAAGATAGTTATGCAATCTAAAATAACCAGCAGGCTTTTAAGAACAAATTTATTTAAGCTGAACCATGCTGTCCCAAGAAAGCCATACCCTTTTTCAATCCTCTGCAGAAACCATCTTTAGAAATAACCCAAAGATATGTAATTCTACATGTTCACAATGAGCTAGTCACCTACACAACTGAGCAATTAATAATGGGTCCTTAGCTGAACTTTTGTAACCATGTGTGGATTTAGTTTCAGGAGTCTTTAGGGAAAGAAAAAGAACTTAAAAACAAATGGAATATCTCAAGATAGGTGAGCTAGTTTCAGGCCTGGCACTGGATACGCTCACTTTACTGCCAACTCTGCATCCCAGCCAAACCTCTAGGACATCACTCATGCTTTCTCTACTGCCTAGCACAAATGCAATGCTCAAACGTAAGGATCAATTTCCACAAATAAAAATTAAGGAAAATGAAAGGCTTATTTACATATATTTTCTGCCACAGTTTTTAATTCAGAGTTATGAATTGTTAGAAAACAGTTCAGAGAGAAGTGGGAAAGAAAACAAAATTTATGTTGTGAGTGCTTCTTTGTGTTTAGTATTCCTTTGATTGGTATAAGCTCACGTATTCATTAAGTACACAACTCACAAGAAGCCTGGGCACTTTGCTCTCACTCCATGGTCCATTTCCAAATGGACCAGACACGTCAGACTTCACTTTTTCTCCACCTTTGGACCTCCTTACCCAAATGGTCATTTACGTAAACTGTTTAAAGTGAACAGAATACGCTGCTGAGAAATGCCTTCCTCTGCTCACCACGTGTGCTCAGAGACTCCAAGAGCAGCTCACCCCAGCTCCCAACACCATTACTGGAAGAGCCCCCACGGAGAGCAGCAGGCCACAGCCACCAGCATGGGCACCACAAAGGCTTCTCCCAGCCTTGGCCTCAACAAGCAGGAGCACCATCTTTCCGACAGCGTGCACCTGCCAGCACAGGTACTGCAAACAAGCTCCCAGTGGCAGCACTCAAGCACCTCATCAGCAATGGAAGCACCAGGAGGAGACAAAGCAACCGCAAACTGCGTGCCAGCAGCAGTGCTGGGCAGCTACACCACCATGGCTCCGTACTCACTAGCAGATGCAGAAGCAAAAATTGCATTGCAATAGCAGCAGAAGCACAACCATGAGCCACAGGGGCACCAAAAGGCAAGGCAACAACCTGACCACATCAGCATCCACAAGAGCTGGACACGAGGCCCCAGCAGCAGCACTGGGGTAAAGCAAAGGAGCTGCCAACACCGCCCGGAGAAATGGCAGCGGTGCAGAGCTCGGTGTCACAGCTCACTTCCATCGCTCCTCTCGCTGGGCTGTGAGCACAACGGAGCTCCTTCTGTTACAAAGTCTGTGCTCAGCACTGAAAGTCATTCTCAATTTCTATGGATACTGCTTTGCACATGCTGTCCTCACTCCACAGATTTTAAAAGATTGTTATTTAATAACTGAATTAGAATATCGAGTTTCATTTACATTCTTACTGTAGTAGTACCTTCACAGCCTTATTTTATTTGAATTAAACACAAATTTAAACAGAGGGAATTGCTACTTGTTTGATCATAAACTAACATTAACTTTGGGATACTCCTCCTAAACTCAGTGTTGCAGCATGCCACTTGTTATGAATATCTGAAGCAACGCCACGGTGTTCATTATATATGAAGCTTCTAAATAGTTGCATAATTCTTTAAAATGGGATACAGGGAATATATTGAGAAACCATATCCTGCATTTTAACTTGTTACTCGTTTATATTTCATAATACGAAGATGTTATAATCAGTGACAAAGGTTTAATAATAATATGATGTAATGTGCTTTAAGGGCTAATAGTAATTGGGTTTACTTCAAAGAGTGAGAAAATAAACAAAATTCATTTAAAGTTTCACCAGTTACACATGGTCCTGGATGTAAAAACTATGTCAGTTCTAATTTAGTTCTGTTCACAATTCAAAAATACAGTCTCCAAAATTTGGCAGGTAAGCCACTTTTAGAGTATTGTTTGTGTCACTTTACATACACACTTGAGATTTTGCAAGTTTATTTTAGACAGGGTAGGTGAAAGGTTCCTTACCGCCGAGCAATGTAGTAGAAAACGGGATTGCCAGCTTTAGATGTCCCAGCTTGGTAGAAAATATTTAACGTTTTCAATGCTTTGAACTCTTCTTTTTCATGTACCTGATGCCTAAAAAGTAGAACGTGACACCAACTTTTCACAACTGCCTTACCAAAAAACAAGCAAGCAAAAACCAAACTCTCTATTTGCATCTTTAAGCAGAAGTATTAAATTCATATGATCTTGAACCTTTGTTAAATGACAAAAGTTACTGCTTTCTGAGGTTTCTCAATCATTCAAATCTACCCACAAACACAGCAGGAGTGCGTAAAGCCAACTTTCTGAACTCTCCTTCAGAATGAAAGCTGGAGGCTTAACAACTGCTTATATTACTTGACATGCTGAAGACTAAAAACCCACAATAATCTCATTACCTGGTCATAAATTCTTCAAATTTCGAACTGGTGAGATTTAAACTGGACCAATGTGTATCTGCCACAGGTTTGTGCTCAGGTGGACCCAGATAGGCAAGAAGAGTAGCCATTTTGTCAAAAGGTCGTCTTCCAACAGCTTTGTGGTCCCTAGAAACAGCAAATTTCTTAAAAGATACATCTTTCTTTCCCCAGTAATTTTTGTGGTTTTCTGCCCAATATCCTCCCTTACCTTGAGGAGGTTATATATTATTTTTATGAGTTAAAAAAAGGAAATAATAAAAAATCATGTGTTTGGTGGAAAAAATGAGAAAAATACGTTGCATGTAATTTTTGCAAACCATACAACAGAATTGAAGATAGCAATACACATGCACAGAAGGCTGGCAGCAAAGTGGCCACAGATCTTAGACCCTAGAAGTCCCCAAAGGATTACCAGCCATGAAGTTCTTCTCCATATAAACAACAAAAAAAAATTATTCTAATTTCAAATACTCATTCCCCATCAGTGGTTCCTTTCATAGCATTCCTAAGTCTTACCTATTACTGGAAAGGTACTGGCCAATTTTCTCCTGATTGTTCCATAACAACCGGTGCAAAGCAAGAACATTGCCATCACTGATGAAAGACAGGCTGTGATTGACAGTGTCACTCGCTGGGCAATCAGATGCAATATCAAGGAAGAACCTAGAGATGAAAACCAGTGATTGCCACAAGCACGTCAGGGAAATCTGATGTGTATGCATGAGTTAAAAGGCCAGAAGAACACATCTCTGCCTACAGTTACACAACAGAGACTCTTTGCAGGAGTCTCCAATGTGCCTACCTCCGTGCTGCATCAAAGTTGCTTTTCACAAAGTCATTAAAAGGCCGCATATGTTCTTCCTTTGTGAACAGAACGTGGTTGGCAATACTCTGAAGTATCTAAATAACAATAAAAAAGGTAAAGGCACAAAAAGGTTTAATGTCAAAACTGTTACGACAGCCAGAGTAACTTCACTGTCAGAATGACCTATCTTAAGTTGCTGAGAAACCTCCAAACAAAAAAAAAGCCACACAA
Source organism: Odontophorus gujanensis (assembly GCA_013399175.1). Taxonomy (NCBI): domain Eukaryota; kingdom Metazoa; phylum Chordata; class Aves; order Galliformes; family Odontophoridae; genus Odontophorus; species Odontophorus gujanensis. The sequence goes on from VXAB01003642.1 coordinate 80,786, forward strand.
GCCAACTAGGTCGAAGCACCTTCTTTTACGTCATTTCAAATATCAGGAAAAGACTTCACTTTACTTGAGTTCAAACCAGGAAAACAAATTGTCTTCCAAAAGCACAACTTATTAAGGGATAGCATTTTTTCTGGCAATCCCAGATAGGTGTAAAAGCAATAGTACATGCTTATTTAAAGAAAATCATCATTTCTCAATACTAAAATCATACACAGTAGTACAGAACCATTAAACTTCTATCAATCTTGAGATCAAAGACTTTAGAACCTGCGAGAACCCAATATTCTCCCTACTCTGTCAATAATGGCAGTTTCTTTTTTTTTTTTAAATAAGGTTCTGGTGTATACACATAGCAAGGCAGCTGCAGTTCAAATAAACAACAAAAATAAGTTTAACTAAACTTTCCTCACATCACTCAACTGAAGAAGAGAATTATTTCAGGTAGAATATAAAATATGGTCAAATAAAGGTAAACGCCGATTCACCTTTGACATCAGCTTCAGTCCCCTCTCAATTCTGGGTGGAGGCTTTTTATCTAAAATCCCTGCCTCGTAAGGGGAGACGATCGCAGGATTGATGAACCGCAGGAACATGGCACTTCCCACTGCTCCAATGCTGTTCTGAGGAAACCGCTGACTAACAACCTACGGAGTTGAGAATTATAAATAATAGATTTGCATTAAAGGGAAAGTAAAGGAGAAACGTCTCGTATGGCAGTCCCACATTATGTATTCTTTCCATAGCAGCCAAGCTGAGTAAGTCTGAGTAGGATTCTCTTGCCTTGATAGGTCTTGCATTGCATGACAATCAAGAAAGAGAAGGAAAGCAGAGGAAGGGGCGAGGCGGCTGTGCAGACACGGGCTAGCTTTACTGCAGCTTTCATACAAACTTTCCCACTGGGGTGAATTTTCAAACACAAAATTCAAAGTTACTGACTTCTTAACTCCAGCCAATGACAAGTGGACAATATGCCTTATGTCTGCACTCAGGCACACATGGTCTTCCAAACAAACATGGATAATTCTGTTTGGATTCTCAGGTCTTTTTACTTGCGTAAATATTTCACCTTTATTCTCAAGGTCCTCTCCATCAATGTGACTTAGGAAACAATAATCTGAATTTGAGGGAAGGAGATATTTGTAGAAATACTCTCCGTCACCATCATATCTCATCAGATTTGACAAAGAAGGAAAGGCAGAATGGTCCACAGCTGAGTGGACAATGTCATACGAATTCAGTATTTTTGTAAAACTAACAGTTAATAATAATAAATACGATCCTAAGTTTTCACATAATAAAATCAGCAAATTTCATACTCAAAGTTGAATTGTTTCCATAAAACACAAATACTCCCCAGCTTCCCATACTTCAAACCAAAACTAGTGCAATCTCAAATCATGCTTCTTAAAACAGATAAAGCCATTAGCACACACACAACATATCCGGAATCACTACGGTTCAGTAACAACTTCATTCACAGTTATCTTGTGATGCAGTTATTGATACTTTCTTGTAAAATATTAGTCTGCAGAGATTTTGCATTTCCACACATTATTGTTCTGCTCAGCTACTGCACAAAAGGGAGTATTTAATGAACACCTAAATTTTCATTCTGCCTCAGTTTTATTCATACATTATCTTTTGAAGTCACTGTTAAGGAAAAGGGTAAGCCTTAGCATTTAATGATACCACTTCATCACAATATACAGTCAGTTAGCTGCAACAGAAAATCTGCTTGTCATCTCTAAATAAATAAACACAAATGCTAAATTGTATTGCTTACTCACAAGGCAAACAAAAGAAAATATCTGAATAAGTCATAGAAGCCTTTTTTTTCCAGCAGCTCATCAGTTAGCTGTTCTTCTCGCAGGATGCAAGCTGAAGTCATTATCTACCAAAGCATCAGGACAACTAACAGACTCAGATTTTCCACAAAACCAAAGAAAACATTTTCCTTCTCCATTTTTTTTTTTAATTTGAAGATGGCAAAGGCAGAGGAATCAGATTATTACATACTGAGAAGTAATGTTAAAAACGTCATTTTGTTTACTCAGATAGGCACACAGAGAATAATTTAAATATAACTTAATTCCAGTGTTAATTGAAATGAAAGCTATTTTGTGCCAGAATTAGTAGAATGATTTCACAGTGAGTTCAAACAGACTAAAGTGAAGATGTTTTGAACAAATAGCAAAAGATTTCTGTTGTGGGTTGAAAGAAATGGCTAGTAAAAAGGTCTCCAAACTTACTGATTTTTTGTTTTCCTTTTTTTCTTTTACGGTAGCTTTATTCAGTAGAGAGTGGCAAGTTGCCTACAGAACAGAGATGAGCACAAACAAGTCACAGCACCAACTACATACAGGAACAAAAAACCAATGTTGACTTGTACGTAAATTGCACAGTAAAATGTAACAAACATAACCAACAGAAAATGAAATATATAAACTAAAGACTGATGATGGAGGTTTTATTCCACTTTTTTAATTAAATCTTGTTTACAAAGCACTAAATATAAAACAAGCAAATGTTGCGTTTCAATCATTTCTACTATTTCTGGCTAGATTAAAAGTCAAAGCACATTAACGTGTTCATGATACACAGTATTGGGCATTAAATCGTATATTCAGCTTTCAGATGCAATTCACCATTCCCAAATAATTTTAATAGTATAAATAGCACAGTGTTATACCTTTGAAATGCACATTACTTTTAAAATGAATTTAGAGTTTAAAAATCTTCCCAATGTTTCTCTGTGTGTCCTTCGATTTGGTTAGATCTGTGATCCACCACGGTTATTATGACCTCGGTAACACTAACAATAAAAACACTTCTGTGAAAAATGGAGGAAAAAAATCAGCAACTACATCTAAGATACTCATTTTGATTATGCTAATTTCAAGGCAAAGGGACCCACCACAAAGTATCACATTCTCTCATCTTTTACATCACAATCTGAGCAAAGGTATAGCCATCAGCCTTATATACTCTCCTCCAAAGAGGAATGTTTTGCTCTTGGAGCTCAACCCTCCATCTTCCACATTGGCTCTAACAGTAAACTAGCATCACCAAATGACTGGAGCTCTATCAGCAGAAAAGCTCACAATGTTTAGTAGCTTGAGAGCAAGCACACGCCTATAGTTCAAAAAATCTTTAGAGTATCAGAGAAGAAAAGAACTGGAAGAGAACTCCTCCAGCTTAAAAATGAGACAGAGTAAAAGCAAATCAATTAACTTCATAAGCAGTCTTATCCATCTCTGTTCATCAGGCTCCTTCATTTAAAGGAACTAAACATTCCATCTCTCTTTATTATGAAAAATCTTGTGTGTTTTATTCCATACATTTGTATGTTTTTATTAGTCAGCACAATTTCTTTGTACAAGGGACTATAATCCAGTTCATTCTTGACCACAGAACATTCCAGAACATACATCACCCGAAAATGAGCAAGTGTGGATGTGCTGCAGCTACTGCAGAACTAGCAGTTATCAGCTCTGCATGTCCAGGTGGAAATGATTATTAGGACTCTGCTGAGGTAAAAGAAGCACCTACCACTGCAGTGTCCAATATCCAACAAAATACAGCATCTGTTTCTGTAATGCTGCTACACTAATTAAAATTAGCTACAGACCTCTTACAGAAAATACCTGATAAGTACTTTTGCACATGCACTTTACAATGCCACTTCTAAGCTAATTCATTCTTTTTGTTGTTGGTTGGTTTGTTATGGAGACCAGCAGTCATCTGGTTTCAGAAACAAATGATTGCTTTTACTGAAACAAACTAAATACAGCACTCAGTACAAAAACCCATAGCACGTGCTGCATAGAATCATTTCTGACTATTCATAATTAGTTCAAGGTTGTTTTTTTTCCCCTCTATGTCTGCTTCCACTTCCCCGATCTTCCACATGCAGCTAAGGCTGATAACTCCTTTGCATGCCCTCCTTCCAAACAAGGCCCAGAAAATCCTTTTTCCTTGCTTTACTTTAGACCTGCTCCTCCAGAAGACCTCAGGGCTCACAGCTCACAAGCTGTTGTGCACAGCTTTTCTGTGACAGCATTCTTCTCCAGGACTGGAGACTATTCCCTGCAGGTCTCACAGGCAGCAGGAGCATGCTACAGGTCTCCTCACTTTGAATATTATTTTATAAATGGAACCAGAAACACATGAAGGAGAGGCCCCAGTTCAGAAATTTTCTTTTGCAAAGTTAGTATGACATCACAAAAGAAACCTAAGCCACAAGTCATGAACTCAATCTTTGCAATTTGCCTCATGAAGAGAACTCCAATTTATTTATCTTTGTCTCTTCCAGGTTCTCTTCTTCCTGTTGACCTGCTTAATTTATCAGTACTGTTTATGTGAAGAATGTCTGGTCACCCATTTAAGCAAAGCACTGCAGCCCTTTACACACAACGTATCCCAGGCATCTGGCAGGCAACCCCACAGTAACTCCAGAATGTGCTGCCTGTATCAGTAGGAAGGCATTTTACTTCACAGACCAAAACGTACTCTGGTTATCATTGTGCATCTCATATATAACAATGTCACCTCTGCCTAATCATCCTCAAATACAGAGCATCTGCAGCATTCCAGTTGCATGGTTAATGTTATTTACCAAATCATATGCAAGTGGACATTCTTCCCAGTGAAAGTTAATGGTTTTGCTTACAGTAGTCCACAGCAACCTAGAGACTCCTGCTTTCAGAACTTAATTGAGAGACACGATACAGTGAGGTCAGAATAAAGCTTGCATACTGTAGTGTCTTGATTTCACCTGTAAGAGAGCTTATTTAAGGAAGCACACATAACTACAACAACTCTACCAAATACAGCCAAAACATTTCACATATTTATTCCCTTCCACTACAATCAGCTTCAATTCATTCTTTCTAGAATTCAGGACTTCAGCTAGTTGTGTCTCACTGAAAACCGTACAGCTTTGTGTCTTTTTGCTGTTGTTGTTTTTAAAATTTACTTATTTACAAGCATTTCATAGTCTTTTTAGCCCACTCTCCTGTCAAAGATGTAAAGGCTGTGTCCATTTGTAAATAACATTCCCAGAGCAGTGATCTGGATATTTCATACAGTTTTGGAAAAACTTATTGCAGGGTGAATACTTCAAGAATTTGCCTCTATTTTCATGCAGAGAATAACTGCACAAGTAGCTATTACGTTCATAAAGTTGATGTTGATCAAAGGTATGAAGTTGATAAATTAACTTCATACAAGACCAATTAAATCAGAAATAAAAAGTGAACAAGTGCAATGCTTTTATATTCAAATGTAGTTTTGCATTCCTGTCCAACCAGCAGTGATTTTTTTTGTTCCCTTTTTGCTGCCTCCACTATGGAGGGAGCTGTAGGACAAACTGATAGAAGTGAGTATAACCATTACCTCCATAGTTAATCTTTAGTCTCCCACTGAGATGCTAAAGCACTGAGATTATTAGGTCTGAGTTCTTAGCTGTGATACAATTTCTTAAAAAAAGGATAATATTTTGGTCACCTTCTTACTGCCAACCCATCTCATCGTCAAGCTCAGATCCCTGTTATTCACCAAACTTATGATAGAAGTCTTTCAGTAATACCCACTTGCACCCATTACCACACCAACTGCTGGAGCTGAAAAAACAAACCCCAAAGCTCAGGGGCAGGCAACTATTGCAGGCATACCTGGTACAGACAATGGCACACACTGCGAAGTTGTGGTGGGAATTCCGAAGAAGAATTAATGATTGCATGGAAAAATTTTTCTGTCATTTGCAAGAGACTCCGCTGGTTCTCTTCAAGGCTTTCTGTAGGCTCCAGTCTGAAACAGATAAATGTAAGACTAGAAATAAAACAAATCACACTATCTATGCTCGTATTTTCAATAGTAATCTTACTCCACAGGTAAACAGAATTTTCATAGGAAAATTTACAATCTTTCACATAAATGATCCCACCAATATTTTAAATTGCACAAGCAGAAGGTCATTTAAAACTCAGTAATAAACAGATAGCTTCAAGTTGGACTCCCATACAAATACAAGCATTCATCATTCTCAGAGGTCTGCACTATCAGATTGACAGTTTCTCTGAAAGCAGTTTTGAGATGAGACAGATGTTTGAGAGCTAAACTACTAAAAGGAAGGCCTACCTTTTGGCAAGCTACTTAAAAGAAGAATGCTAAAAGTTATCTAAGAATTAAAGTCAAAGCAACAGAACAACAGTTACTAAATCCAAGTCTTGCAGTGACATGAGAAATTAAAGCAAAAAATTTGCACACAACATGCATGCATTCCATCTTGCTTCTGTAACTAATTCAGTGACCTAAAGCAGATACTTTCTGGTACTGCTGGAAAATCCCACATTATGCCTACATAAAAGTATGAAGTTGCAAGTAGAGACCCTACAAAACCTCATCTATGTCTTCCTTAACTCCCTCAGGGCTTAGAGGACACACAGCAGAACTCATCTCACTGCACTCTCCCAGGGTGTAAGGAATGTAGATACAATGAACATGTCCAGTGGAATGAGGAGCAGAAAGCATTAAACTGTGAGAAAAATATCTGCAGCATGGAAAAGGTAATCACAATGACTAAGAGACAATAAATCAATACATTTGTTCCCCCCTTTGAATCTCAAACCTTGTAGGATCCACCTCAAAGCTAACATGCTGCCATTCAGAGGATGTGATCACTGTTCTTAACAGAGGTTCCAAAAGTTTCTGCAAATAAGTAGCACCATATACCTACAGAAAAAAGAAAACCAGCATATATGAGCAGATTAAGATAGCAATATAACGAAATGAAAGCACAAACAAGAGCTTGGAATCCATCTCCCCATCATTAAATTGCCCACTACATAAGAGATTATCATGTAAATCAGGTGGACATAAGTTTTAAGAGACTTACTATCACTGAAGATCAGATAGGTCAAGATTTGAAAATACCTAAGCCTTGTACCTGTACTTAGCTGCTTTTACCACGTGTGATCTTCTAGTCATGTTAATATCTAGTCATGTTTGTCTTCAGATCTACAGATCTTGAAAATGTTTTTGTTAAGCAACCAATCAGATTTCTTCACAATACAGAGTGCACAGATTGAGAGAGATGGAACACTTGGTACTTTGGAAACTTTCGAAGGGACTAACCACAAATTTAAGCCCACCAAGTTGTGTCAGGCAGTCTTGGTAAAAGCTTAGCTCCAGGAGGATTGGTATGTTTCAGTTGGGCGAAGAAGATCTACAAAAATTAATCCACTGAGCATTAAATGCACAACTTCCTGAACTTTCAGGAGATGTCAGTAAGATCTACAGCTGACTTAAACTGAGTTTCAAAGGCAACTTCATACTGTTTTCATCCAATCCATTTACTCAAATGCTTAACACCACAGACAGGTAGCTTTGTGTTTTTACACTACCGAACTGCTCCTGCTGTTGATGTGATTTGCAGCAGAAAGAAAGGTTAGATAACATACCTTGAAACAGAAAGTCATTATTTTACTAGCTAAGCTGTTTCCTCGGAAGAGCGTCTGCATGGAATCTGCTAGTTCAACTTCCTTTGAAAACATATTCCAAAGCAGCTGGTAGAGCAAGTGCCGGGAATCAAAGAGTGTGACCAGAACACGAGCTAGCTCATCCTTAAAAGAATCAAGGAAATGTTAATCTGAGCAGTGAGTTAAAGCTTGTACTAATGCTTTACACTTGCTGTTTGCATGTAAATGTCCAATTAAGTGCACACAACTTTTCTTAAATCTTTCCTACACTACTGTCTAAAAACCTCTCATTATAACTCCTCACGCAAATTCAGAATGTCCAGAAAGATGAGCAGTTATCCTGCTGTATAACAAACAATTAATCCTGCTAAAATCTCTGCAGAGGAGCAGAGTTTTGGTTTTCTGCATTACAGCACACAATAAGTAACATCAATCAGAACAAATGCATTATAGTAATTGCATATAAAGTTACTTAGATATCAACTAAAATTTAATATTAAACTCTAGTTTATAACTAAGATCACTTAAAACTGAATTTAATACAATTTTTGAGAATATACTAAGAAAAGCTAAGTATTACAAAAAGTAGGCCTCATCTCACTTCAGTGGGCGATGGTTACACTCCAGAATGTTTGCACTCATTACTTCAAGTCTTATAATTTCCAAAACATATAGGAAATAAAATGGATGAATCAACTTACCCACTGAGAACAAGGCACCACGTTAGCTAGAGCCATAGCAATAGGAAGCTCCCCCTGATCACCCATCATCGTAACCAACTCCACCAGCCTCTCAAACCGATCTGCCAGTACTGTTTCTGCTAAAGTATCAAATTCTGTTCCCTGCTGTAGAATTTTGGTGAGGACTTCCATAAACGTAGCTCTTGTCTGAAGGTCTTTATGATAGCCCAAGCCTGATTTAAAACAAACAAAAAACCAAAAACACAACCAATAAAATTACTAAAAAAAAAGTTAAAATAAAAAGAATGCATAATTACACAGTTTTCTCCTATTACTTTACCTATTGAATGCATAAGACCACTGTCCACATTTGCATTGAGTAAATTTGACATAGCGAGGACAGTGCAGTGCCGCAGCGAAGCCAGTCTGCGAGACATCCCTCGTTTCCTGCCACCTGTTTGTGCACTTTCATCTTCAACTTCACTACAGTCATTTAGCAGGTTCATAAACAGTGTGAAATATCTACAGGAAAAGATAACGACTGGGATCATTAAAAGAGATTATATGAAGGCAACACTAGAAGATTTGCACATGAAAACAAACTGTAAGCCTTCCAAAAAATCCCACGTGACCCCAAATAATCACTTTTGTAGTACTGTCTAAATGGTCAAAGAATACATCGAAACAACAGGAAGGCAATGCTTCAAAAAAAAAGTATACAAAATTCCTCACACCAAGCAAATGAATTTCACAGGTGCACCTTTACAGTTGAATATAATTTAAAACCCAGTTAATCACTCCCATGAATTATAAATATCTCCATAAACTTAGGAGATAGAGACTGGTGAAATGGCATATGTATGAGGAAACCTTGGACAATAAAATCAGTTCAGCTAGAAGAAAAAAACCATAGCTTGTAGATAAATAAAAAAAAAATCACATGGTGCATCTACTTGGAGCCACTGTATAGTAAAAATAGTTAGAAGTCACTACTTACTTGAGAAATAACTGAGATTTAGCTTCCATCAACTCAACACCATCTCCTTCTTCAGGCTGTAATGGAAGCCCAGCAAGAAGAGAGACCACTGCTTCCATACTTGCTTGGTCCAAATCTCTGAAGAAAAGAAAAAAAAAAAAGCTGTGAATCACTTTGGATTTCAGCAGTATTAATCTCTGCTCCCACTTGAAGATTCCCCTTCAAGCAGCCAGTCTCTTCCAATTATGCATCTAATTGCAGCTGAAAAGTCTACCAGAATAAGGTCTGCATTCTGTTCAGCAGGAAAACAGCAATCACATAATGCAGCACAGTTTCAAGCAACACATTATTAAAAGACAACTGAAAAGCAAGTATGCCACTAAAAACACTTAAATACGAATTTAACACTGTTCCGATGACTTTATAATGTATCACAGGACAACACAGCTTCATAAACTGAAACAAACAATCCTAATGTTAAATCAGAAATTGTATTAAGGAGAATTAAACAAATTGGAACAGTTTGAAAGAGCCCTCAGGAGCCACGTTAGTTACAGCTATACATTAAATGCAATCCTGTTGCTGCTCATCAAAAACTTAAATTTCAGTTTTGTCATTTTCCTTAAAATTACGAGCACTAAAGAAATTCTGCACAGTCCAGTTGATCCGTGAACTACAAATGACACCAGGAACACCATCAGCAATGTCACAAAACAGCATCCTTCCTCACCTCGTCAAGCACTTCACATCTTCATCTGTTGCTTGATTAGATGTTCCCATAACCCAGTCTGTCAAATATTCCACCATTTTGTTCCTGTGAAATATAAAATCTCTAACTTTTAGTTTTTAAATAACAATCCATTCCCTCAAGAACACTTACTACCATTTAACTCATCTTAATTATTACATATTCATATTTGAATCATCACACATTGGTTAAGCTGAATTACTTCCACTGAGCCAAGTAATACCCCAGCCTGTAGCACATGCAGATTTCTTTTCTTTAACATATATTCAGTGCCCTCAAAGTCAAAATAAAATTTTAATGAAGCACCAGATTCCAAACTATTAAATCTGAGGACAAGGACAGGAATAAAACACACTGTTATGAAAATGTGTTGTTTTTTTCTTAAACAAACAAACATGTAATGGAACAAAATTACACTTGTACATGTAACAGTATCCTAAATACTTTAGAGCACTTTAATTTTTCTCTTACCTGAATTTCATTTCTTGGCAAAACGAAAGGTCATCCCTCCGCTCCATCATTACTTCCACCAGCTGGCAGAGTTTAGTTTTAATTTGAATCGCATGTACCAAATTCCCAAGTACACGCACATACCTGAAGAGAAATAGCAAAAAGATGAAGTAAATACTTCATGATGCCCAGAAAATGGCCCACACATCTGATACATCTTTTCAGCTTCAGCTCAAAACTTCCACATTGGCTATGCAGCAGACCTACACAGCGGATCAGCAAGTGCTTGGGCCCATGTTTTTTCCATGTGAGGAAATCAACCCTTATATGTCAGCTAAAGATGGGTACCAAGTGTTTTCTGGTCAAGCAAGTTTCCTATCAGTATAAAACTGAACAGAAACCTGCCCTTCAACTGACTGCTAACCACTAACCCGTCTGCATATAAAAGAATAAAGGAACACTTCCAGGAAAGGAGGTGAGCTATGGAATGGTTGGTTCCAATAAACAAAAAAAAAGCCAGCATCCATCAGTTCACCTTATGCTACGGTGTAAACAGTCCTGATGACTAGTGAACCTGTTAGGACCATAAGTAAAGGGATCTCAATAAAATTCTTTCTTGAAGGATGCAAGCAGAAAAGGTATAAACTAAAATTATCCAATTTTCCTCCTTTAATATATTACTTTGTATGGGAACGTCAAGAAGTTTCTTACCTAACCAGGTTTAGCATCATTGTCTCAATACTAGCTTGTCCAAGATGTTCTGAGCTCCCTTCTGTATGATTGTCAAGCAAGTTCTTCATTATAGCAATGGTTTGCTCTACAAATTGTGTGTTGGTCTCAGTTAATAAAACCTACAGGAAGAAAGTTTCTGCTCTTAATTATGGATGGAAAAAAAAGGCAGGAGGTCTGTTTATCAAATACACTGCAATATTTCAAATTCTAACAAACATTTTTCAATTATCACTTGATCAAAAGAATACTAGTGTATGTCACTATAAAAACAAGTTAACACTAACCAACCTCAGAGATTCTGAAAACATTCTCACAGGTTCTGCTGTCTGAGAGTTTACCAAGAATTCAAAAATACTTTTCAATACTTTACGCTAAATATAGTTTGGAATCAAAAACAAAAATCACATGCTGCATGCTCTCAAACAATCACGATGTTAGAAGATTTTTTGTACGAAACATGAACACCTCATTTCAATTACCTATGTGAAAGACAAGACTGATGCTTTTTATTAAGATACAAACGTGAAGGAATATATCAACACTTTACCTGTCCTTGAGAATCAAAAAACTTGCTGATGGTATTCTTCAATTTGTTAAATAGCATTGGATAAAGTGCTGGACTCAACTCCAAACCCACCAGATCTTTAATATTAGTCCGTATTTGTAGTCCCACTTTCTCATGGTTACAGACCATCAGAGTCAATAATCGATCTATGAATTTGCTAACAGGAGTCTCTGCATTTCCCTCAGTGGATACCATAGATATCATGGAGCCCTTACGCTCATTGATTGGGCCCATAGGTGGACTGTAGGTTGCTAATCCTGCATTGCTACGATGCTGTAGGCACACTCCTCCAAGGGCACAGAGGAAACCTGTCATGTTGATCCATTCCTGAAGAGAATCTGTGTCAGACAAGTCTATGGAGCCTCCCCCACTAACGTGCGACATTCGTCTCTTAACAATTGTCTTATGAAGACTTTCAGTAACCTGAAAAAGAACATAAGATGAAATCTCTTCAATTAAACAAAAGTAAGAGAGAGATCAGAATTTAAAAGAACTGCAGATCAAATCCTGCCATTTAAAATTCCAGTCTCAACAATTTTCTAAGATTTATCTTTTGTGGTTTACTTTGGTAGTAAAAGTAGAAATCCATCCAGGGGAACTATTTTTGGAGAAGCTGAAAAAGCAAGGCTAAAAATGGCCCAAAACGGGTTGTCTAGATGACTCCCTGGTGAGTACCAGGAGAAAGCATATTTAAGTCATGACTGCCAGCAGCTTCTTTTTTTTTCCTTTAAAAAAAAAAAAGAAAAAAATAACAATCTTCCAGTGGAAAGGACTGCACAACTTCTCTAGTAGTATTCCAGAGTATTCCTCTCACTTTGTAAGTTCAGACTCCACCTACCTTACAGCAATTTAAATAAAATTATTACTTTCTTTTATCAGTGAGCACAGAGGACTGATTTCTGGAATATTTTCATGGAACTTACATCCTCCTACAGAACTAACTGCTTAAATTAAAATTAAATTCCTTAAAATACATAGAAATTCAAAGTAAATATTTAAATGTTAAGTGTTGAACCTATGGAAAAATCATAGTCACCTGCCCATCTTCCATTTTGGTCTTTGGGTAGTTAAGGATTAGTTTTGTAGCTTGTTCCCATTTCGCATGTGTATCCTCCCAGGCCTAAAATAAGACATTAAGATTTCACTTCAAAACTACTTGAAGCAACAGTCTTTTCTGTGTTCAAAAACAACAAAAAAGAAATCAACAGATATGTATATAAATTTATAAGAAAGTTTACCTCTGTGTTGCCTGCAGTTGGATGCTCAATGCGTCTTAATAAAGCCATCACTCGTTTCTGAAGAGCTGCTCTCCCTACAAAGAACAGAATATTTATCAAATGCCCTTTTGAAAAGCTACCTACATCAAACACGAGATCTTTGAGAGTAATTTTTAACTTAACAAGAGGAACATAACCCCTTAAAGTGGTTTGAAAAGGGTTCTCCTTGTTACACTTTCAAACCATCACAGACACCCAAGTCCCACTTTGTTCCACTTATTTCAATGAAAGCAGGAGTTACACCCAAATAAAGAATCTTAAGTTGTTTAAAGAACTCCAATCCAAAAGCCTTATTACCCAGGGGAAAGATATTTTCCAGACTCACCACTCTTACCTGTTGACATCATATTGCTAACAGATGCAAACTCCATGAAAGTGTTGTAGTTTGGCAAAAAATTATGAACTGAAACTTCATCTACTCCACATCTGATATCTGCTTCCTCACAGAGGTGACGGAAACAGGACATTGCAACAAGGACTGCCTCAATATCCGGACTCCACAAGAACATGTATAAGGCAACTTCTAATTTTGTTTGGGCCTGGCGACAAATAGGTGTTCCACCACATCCTGCTGTACTTTCCTTGGGAAACAAAATTCCAAATTTGGTAATACTGCCCAGGAACATAACAGGTTTCCTAAAGTTTAGCTTTATCCAAGATGCTTTTCCAATTTGCATTTATTTCGGAAGATAAACAATTCTAACCAAGATCAGAACTCTTGTATACAACACTGCCTAAACAAAGTGGCAAGAAACTACCTTCACAAAGATAATTATGTACTTATGAAAGTCCTACTGATACTAGAAAACTGTGCACTAAAAAACACATCTTTTTTTCTCATAAAATATATTCAAAATATTTTCACTTTTTCCTGCAGCTAAACAGTAAACCAGAAAACCTTGTCTGACAAATGGCATATCTTACTGAAATGTTTGATCTTATCTTTCACAGTATATTCCAACTAATTTCAGAAGAGAGATTTCAGGTCTATATCACTTACCAATGAAGAATTCCCTTTCCCTTTCCTGAGTGTGGCTCCAGGAGCACAGCGCATCATCTCTTCATGGTCAAGAGACATCTGACTAGTTCCACCTCCCGAGACATCATAAAGGAAGAGAAAGTGACAGGAAGTTCTGTCTGACTGCTATGAAGAAAGGAAAGAAAAACAATCAGTCACCTTACCTTTTAAAACAACATGGCTCAGGACAGGACTCTATCTTTTGAAGGGAAAACATTCTTCAGAATTTACAGTCTCTTTCACACTGGGTACTCAGAGGGTCTTATAAATACACCCATATTAACAGTACCTTAGAATGACCCTTTCCCCTATGAAAATGAAGTATTTTGAGAGCCATCTTCAAAATGTTATCACCTCGAAGTAACCACGTTATGCCATTTCCTCCCTTCCTTGGACCTCTTCAAATCCCAATAGGTTTCTTGCTTTTACTCCACAGAATGCATATCAAAATAACTATAGCTTAAATGTAATTAAGTCTAAAGAAGCCAAGTTCAGCAGTACTGTACATTTTCTACACACTTTTTATTTTAACAAAAAAGTAGAAACCAAGAATATGAAGCAGAGCTCTAATAACAATTACTACTTTTTTTCTTATCCTGATATTAATGATCATCCCCTACATGTTACAAGGAGACTTTTACCAACTAAGTACTCTTCCATTGAAAGCAGCATTACAATATTAAGTGCACCCTGTGTCTCAGGGACAGCTGATTCCTACATCAAGGTGAAACAAAACTCTTCCCAACATCACAAAAAGATGGAATGCTGATAATTCTGAGCTGCAGTATGTGAGACCAAATGTACATTAGTTTGGAGACAAAGGAAAAAGCCTACCACTCAGCAGCAACACAAACTTGAAGTCTCTGTCAATAACACAGCTACCAAAGTCAAAAAAAGAAAAGTTCATTTAAAGATTAAAAATGCTCATGGTACAATGGACTTTTTAAGCACATCCCATATCACACGTGACATCTCATGCTAGTACATCTACTCACAAGCCAGGCAGAAAAAAACAGAAACCCTTTATTTTCAGCAGTAAGTCTTCAATTCAAAAAAGTCTGGTTTTAATTCCAGCAAGTACAAAGCTTCAAAGTGTGTTTGGTTCAGAAAAAGTCTCCTGGTATTAGAAAGAAGCAAGTAAGTTCTAGGACACGTCTGAACACACCATCAATGAAGAAGTACTTTTCCTCACAACCACCTTCCCAGTTTTCTCACCTTGCAGACTATTTTCCATTGCATTAGGGAAATAAGTGTAAGGCATCGGTTCCTCAGAAATATCTGAGGTTTTAGAAAACCGTTTTCAGGGCAAGTAAAACCATACCTGTAGCTAAAGGAAAAAACATCCTCAGCCTCCTTTCACCTAAGGATTCTAATCACGATGCCTCACATGCAGTTTTCTCACAGAAGATAAAACACTTTTCTCTCAGTGGAAATCAGAAAACAGAAAGTGTAGGTGCAGCTACGAGAACTCCTTCAATCATAAAAATAACCTAATAAGTAAAGGGAGTGACAAAACAGAAATATTTACATACTTTGTTTTTTAGAAGAAATTTATTCCTACAGATGAGAATCTCTCGCAGCCACTTGAGGATTTCTGTACTGCTGAGCATCTGATGACTGGTTAACTTCTTGCAGATATAAAAAAGCATTTGCGAACTGCAGCAAAATGAAACGAAGTATTAACTTTACCACCTAATAACATAATATTTCAAGAAGAAATTACTACATTTTACATAGAAATAGACAATAAGCATGAATATCCTATAGACGGTGCTAACATCATCTTTACGCTGTGTAATAGGTATAATATATGTGCGTACTTTAAATGACACAATCCCCTCTGACCCTTCCCACCGCCCAAATGGCATCAATAGCTCCCTAAGGGAAGTGAAGCAATTTGGGTACTTGTTAGCAGTCCAGACTCCAGGGCTGTCGATTCAGAAGTCCTCCATTTATCCACAGAACAGATACAGCACAGACAGTGGCAGTACAAGTTTACCTACACTGCTCTGATAACGTGTCTCAACTCTGTTCTGGAAGGAACACATCTAGGGATGTTCCTTCTTCACATCCATTCAGGCCCCACACTCTCTGTTAAAACTGCCAAAGGGTCCAAATTAGTGTCAATTTTAAAGGGTTCTTCCCCCAGCCCAAACAGACCACAGACTCCTTTCTATTACTAGAAATCATGGTAATGAGTTCCAGTTACTGCCCAAGTAAGTAGGACTCAGCCCCAGAAATATCCTGCAATAAGGCCTAGAGCCAGCTTTAGCAGTCATGCAGGCCCATCTCTTGATGCTAGTCAAAGTGTTCCACCTAGTCTTTAGTTCCCTTTCTTCCAAAACAACCTCCTGTACCAAATCAGATGAGATCACCAAATTCTTAAGTTGGCCAGCTCATACAGTTCTTAGAATTCTGAGTTAACAGGCTCCTAGTTTTGGTTCAGGTCTTTGTGTAACTGATTTTTTTGGAACTTTGTTTACCTTAGTATTCTCCATTACATCAACTGCAACAGCTGCTGTGAAGTTTTAAAAAGCAAGACAACTTTACCAATGGAAATTCTTCATATACACGAGAAAAACAAATGGAGACCACAGGTCAGGGCCAACTACTGCCTTCTTCAGGTGAGGATTTCAAAGTCAAGATTAGAGAATCCATACTTCTAGAATTGCTGAGCATTACCCTCCCTCAGTCCACGCAGAATAGAACAGAATTCAAACGATGAACACGTGAATGCAAGGATAAAGCCTATAACTTTTTAAATCAACAATCACAGCTACAGCTCAACAGCAGGCCGAAGAGAATCATAAAGAAAGCCAGCAAAATGTCTGCTGATACCCTGGTTAAAACTCAAATTGCATAAGGAAGAAGCAACTCTGTCATCAGAAAACAAATATTTTAATAGAGTGCCGATTCACGCTGATGTTACATCGCTTTCCCAAACTACACACAGCGATTGCAAAAGAGAAGAGAAATCAAAAGCTATTCCTTTTATTTACAGAAGTCAACTTACCTAATTTCCCAGAATGTTTCTATAGGTGCATCAGGATTCCATAAGTCAATGCTGTCTAATTGGTGAAGAACTAGCAAGGCCTAAATTCAAAACAAAATAGCATCTCACTTCAGATAAGTTTTTACTTTAATATTTACTGAATGATCCAAACTGCAAAGACATTAATTCAAGTAATCCTACATCTCTAAGCCTCTAGTGGTGACTACAAGATTTCTGCAGTTCAAGTTCTTCACCAAGGACAGGCAAATACTTTCCTCTCTGTAACCATTCCCTGCACAACCAAAGGCTTTGGTAACAGCAGCTTCTGGACATCATCTAAGTGCTGACTTGCAAACTATCATCAAAACAGGGATGAAAAAGTGCAAGCCCAACGGCGCTCTGCAGAGTGCAACAGAGGAACCTTCAAACTCTGTTTGATCAACACCGGGGCAGAACAAAACGTTTTAGGCAGTGTAGGGCAGTCACCAACTGGCAGACTGAACAGCTGTGTTTAAAAATTTTCCTTACAGGCCTCTCCTGCAAAATTTTAAATGCAGGAAGCATTTAGAAGAAGATCGATAGAGACACATCTCTAAGACACAACCTCATGGTTAATCAATACCTTGCAGCTTCTCCAAAAGCCTCAATTTGCCTAGCACAGCCTGCAGTAACCATTTGGCATACAGAACATTCACCTCTTACCTCCATGGCTTCTTGTGCTATATCTGGCATGCTGGATTGTGGAACCAGTTGTACAAGGCCTGTAATTAATTCGGCGGTGCTGCCTTGTGTCTCAGGCCCTTGCTTCCTTGGATTCTAAACAGCAAAAAGCAAAGCAAGTTTAAGAAAAAAAACTTGTAAATGACTGTCCATGGTACTGACAGATTAGCAACAGTTTTGTACTGAACTAGGGGATTTCCACATCTTTAATAGCATAGCAGCCATGACACCCCTTGCATATTTTACCTTTGACACAACAGAAATATTTTAAAATTAAACAATAAACAGACCAGACAAAAGGAATATTTAGCACACTGGTTAGATGCCCATACTACCCTAGTTTTGGCACCACTGCATTCTTATGTCCTCCACATGTAGGCACATACCAGGTTTGATCAGTACTCAGTCTCCTTCTGATACAGATTTGATGCTTGAGATTAACAGAATCACAGAATATTGTCATAAAGAACAAAATATTCATTCTGATGTGAACTCACAAGAAAGCACTTTCAAACATTAGGCTTATTAAGTTATGGTTCTCCTTCACATCACTACAGTGAATCTTCAGCAATTTTACATTTGTATTTTAAAGAAGGCTTGCCCTAATCCTCCTTTTACTCAACACTGCAGACATTATCAGAAAACAGTAAAGAACTAAGACAGCATCCATCTTTCTGGTCACTGAAATGATGACTGTAATCCCTTTTTTTTCCCTTCAATTACAGAGCTTTATGCTCCCTTCCACTGTATTCCTCTGGTTCTCTAAGATCTTTTAGCTTATTTTTCTTGTGGTCTTTTTGCTCTGACAGTGCAGATGAAAAGAATGAGTAGGGAGGTGTCCTGGATGTCATAGTTTTAATTGTTATTCATTTAGAAACTTAAAAAATAAATTATACTATTTGAATGAAATATTCAGTATACTTACACACAGCAAAAGCTTTGGATCAGCATGGATCAGTTTCACCAAGGATAACAGCAAGAACTTGTAGCTTCTGGTTTCCAAGTCAGTAGGTTTTTCTTTAAATTTAAGGCTCGTCATTTTCTCTTTAAATGTGAGACTCTAACAGGAGGACAAAACACAGTTACTATCAGTAAGGTACTATACGTAGCAGTTATAATTAAACAGCTCATGAAGCATTATTGTTTGTATTACCTATAACCCATGAAAGAGTTAAAAGTATATTCAATTCACTCAAGTACAGCTGCAAGGACTTTGGCTTTAAATTCCCCCATTAAATATGCATATGCTATCACCAATACATGTTTAAGTTCACCCAATAAGTATTTTAGTGAGCTTCAGGTGGACGTAAGAAAAGTTCTGCATAAGACAAACTATGCAAACAAAAAGTGTGTGGAAGAAATAATAAGAATTTCAAGCAATTTCAGCTATTCTGAGAAAGAAAGATCCCAAGACAGGCTGCATACACAAGAGGGTAAGGAACTTTTTATTTTTTTCCCCAAAGGTAACACACACTATTTTCTGCCAGTTACAGTCTGGATGATAGCATTTTCATCTATATGTTGTCCGAAAAAAGAGTGTCTTTCAGTTTTCACAAGGTACACAGTGCATCTTTAATTAAAAAATGCTAATTCCATTTGAAAATCTGTAACTGTTCCTGTACCACTCAATCTCCTCATCTGAATAGGAGGGTGCTGTAAGGATTCACATAAGGTACTCTGACTTCACTCTACTGTGAACTGCACCGTGCCCTGCCACTGCCCGTGGCACAGCAGGACCAGGCAGCAAACGGCCCAGACACGTAACTAACACTGCAATATGTGTGTGTGGATGCTGCTCATCAAAACTGAGAATGTGCTTCAATCCTACAGTGTGCACAAGACTCTGAAGTGAACAATCTTGCTGTGCAGCAAATGACTGCAGCATCTTCACCTTAACAAAAACAACGCGGGCAAATGCTAATGTCTGCGAAAAACATTCATTTACCTCCCTATATATTAAAAAAATACATAATATATCACTTAATATAAAACTGCAGAAACTCAGCTTTTTAGTTATCTAGTCTAATTCATTATTTGATCAAATCTCAATTAAACATTAACAAGTTTAGTAAAGACAAAAAACAAGTTCTAATTTTGAACAGTTAAATAAACTAGCTCAAAATCATCCTCAAGTTGACTGAAGTATTATACAATACTGTAGAATGTAATTCTTCCAGAAATGCTCGAAGCTCACACTTTCACTGCCCAGTGAATATATATGAAAATAGAATAAAATCTACCTAACTATCTGATCAAGAAATCGATACTATGCTAGTAGAGCTAACTCATTCTGAGCAAAATCAGAGTTTGCTACAGTAAGAGAGGAGACACATGGCAAAAGGAGCCCATCAGCTTCATGCTGCCAAAACTAAAGACAGGGACACAACCCCTGTCTGCACCAGTTTGAAGCTAATAGACAACATGGAACAAGAACACGTGGGGATAAGTTACACATCAATAAGTTTAGGCTGGAAATCAGAGAACAGTTCTGAACACAGAGCTGGGAGATTCTGGAAGAGCACTGTGATGGAAATGTAGGGGGCAGAAAGAACAGAACAGATCCAACAAAAAGCCTTTACCAATGAGACAAGTTGGTGTAAGGGACAACACTGCAACTGCCAGATGGGCAGAAGCAGTCCCCTCCAGCCCTGAGCTCCACAGAAGCATGCCACCTCATGTCCGAGATGCAGTGACGTGACTGCAGTGGTAACTATGCACAGAAAAGTCAGAGCAACAAAAGGCTTTTCTGCGGTAGTTACGATGGGTCATACTTACAGCAACAGAGGCCCACTGCCATGCAAAACAGTGACTGGTTGGCATCTGACCATGAGCGACAGCAGCCAATAAGAACAGAAAATAAGAAGCAGAAGACAAAGCACCACCAATCAATGTCAGCGTTGACATTACAACAACCCTGCTATTTTCTCAACAGATGAACACACACACGTAAAAAGTTAAACAAGTTGTAGCTTTCAACTAAAGGTATTTTGATCATTTTTCTTTTATATGAGAAGCCCAATAGGAGTACTTTCATGCATAACTTTAGGCCTCCCTTCAAAACCAAACATCCAACACACTGTGACACAATTCAAAACATCAGTGAGCTTACTTGACACATCCAAAGTCCTACATGGAAAGATCAGAAGGAAATGTGGTTGCATGTGAACTTACTGAATAAATCTGGATTAACCACAAATTTGAATTTACTCCAAACTTCTTCTAAGATAAAACTGACTTCATTTCACAATGCTTGAAAGATCCTTATCATTGATGCTGTCACCAAGACCAAACAGCCAACTTGCTCATCAGAAAGCAAGACAGATAAAATGATGAAATAGTCATGCCAATCATGGTAAAAGCATTCCAGTTTTCAGAAATTAACTCGAATACAGAATGCTTCTGTTTTGCAGATTAAACAGAAATGGTTATATTATCTAACTATGCACACAGCAAGAAAGCTTAAAAGGAATGGTTAGCCACAGAGGACAGTTACAGTATACTTCTGTGCTGCCAATTTAAAAGAAGCATGAAGAAATCTGAGAACTATGTCACTACAGACCAGTCAATACACCAAAACCTAGTAAGTTTACAGAGCATGTATGGCTCTCTGTTGCTTTGTGGACTGTAATGTTCTTCCCCCCTCTAGTTTCCAGTCCAAAGTTAATGAACAAAAAGCCAAAATGGAATGGAGACATGGGTTTGTGTTTCACCAACTTCTTAACAAGTCTTACCGGAGTCATGCGGATTGCTGCATGTGCCCCACAGCCCTGAATAGCTTTGTGAAGTGTCTCACTAAACATGCTGCGAAGCTCCATGGAGTGGCAGTACACAGCGTCGATCCGGGGCCACCAGTCCAACGCAGACTGGAAGGAAAATGCAGGAGTGCTCAGCAGCCATTCTGGTGACATGAGCTACGTTATGGTTTATCTGTGATTCTGGGACTCATTCTATTATCATCTCAGATCTCTAAAAGCTGCAAAAACTTTGATGCAACTAATGAGTGTTTTACACAGTATTACACATGTTAGTTTTTCATTGTCTCCATAATACCAGTGACATTTAAACGAATTGTAATAGAAGCAATGATTCCAAGTTAGCTGCTCACTACAGATCTTCTGAACAAACATAAACTCTGGAAATTCAGGAATCCAGAGTAGATTTCAGGATACAGAGAGATAATTAATACTTTAAACACTTAACACGTGCTCAACTCATTCTGATACACTAAGCAAAGTAAAAAATTGATACTCTAAGTGCTCGATAGTATCTGAAAGGCTGTCTTATCCAACATATTAAATGCAAGTAAAACACAGCAATTAATTTGAAAATATACAAATACCACAGCAATATAATTTAACACTAACACTTAAAATAACTTCATTATTTTTCCTCCAGATATGCCCCCACATCTACAGCACCACGTTCTTCTCTATTTGTCAAAAAGCCTAATAATTTTTTTTAAACACAGTGTTCTCATTACCACACTGGGATAAAAGAAATAGAAAAATATCATGTAATGTAAGTGCAGCCCAGCACTGAGCAGTCCCATTTTCATACTGACCAGGAACAGCTCTCACACAGAGATCCCAACCAGCAGACAGTGCGAGCTAACGTCTGCACATGCTTGTCTATCAACAAGCAACTCTTGTGGCACAGATACAGACAACAAGATTTGGTCTACTATTTAAATTGTATTTCATAAGCAGTTCTGGATCAGAATAGAAGCCACAGACAGCTGGGCTAATTAAATACCTTCAGAACTTACATTTGTGATTATTCGGTGGAGGGAATTCACCAGCACATAATGAAATGTTGACGGGGAACTCTGTGCCAAGCAAATCTGCAATGAAAATAATACATAAAAGCCACTTATGAACACGTTTTTTTCTCTGGCATCTTACATATCACACTCAATAACACACTGGAGCCTTTTAATTAAATTGACAAAACTGTCAAATGTATAGATGTCAGAATAGGAAACTCTAACTGGCAAATAAAAGACTTACAGAAACACCAAGTAATGTGTCACCAAGGGACACGTGCACAGCTGAAATTATTTACCAGCTTCCAGCTGCTGGTGGCACACCTTTGGTAACTGACAAGTCACCAACATTATGCAGAGAGTGACATACCAGAAAGTTGTGTTCTCACCTTGAAGTGTTGGTTATTATGCGGGTTTATGCGGAAGCATGAAACCAAGCAGTCAATCATAAGGTCTACATCTGCATTCTGATTGCTTCTTGAAAAAGGCTTGCTTGGATTAAACAGCAAATTCTATATGCATTTTTTTGTTGAAGAAGACAAAAAAAGAGAGACACCAAGATTATTCTTGTCTACTTTCAATGCGTCACTCTGGGGATAAAAAAGGAGCATGCAGTCCACTCTAAAATTCACACTTTTTTTTTCAAACAGTATCAATATCCACTGTTGTGACATGACACCTGTGGAAAGCACTGAAGCAGTTAATAAATTACCCAAGTGTCATAGCTTCAGAGGCACTAAAGGAAGAAAAGAATGCACAACTTCAGGAGGAAGAAAGCAGAGCATTAAGGAAAAAAAAAATAAGGCAGTGAAATAAGAATTGCAACAACACCATCAGCTTTCTGCTGCAATTTTAAAGAAGAAAAAAAACCCACTCCATTGAAGAACACCATGGTATTCGTTCAAGGGGAAGTCTGAAGCTAATTTCAGCATTTTAAAATTCAAATTTCTTCACTGCAATTAGGAAACAGTTTTACCTTAAGATCCACTACCATGGACTGCACTAGTAGGAAAATGACAGAATTATCCTCCCAGTTGATGTAGGTAGATGCTTTGCACAGTTTAACACAAGCAATAGCAGCACTTTCAGTCAGCTGTCTGCTCCCACCGTGGCCTGCAAGTGCTTTCCTGAGATTGTCCAGGAACAGTTTCTGCAGAATTCAAAGAGGTAATAGTTATCACCAGAGCTCTGATACTTTTTTTTCAGAAATTCAAGTATTAAACCAAATGATGTTGCACTTCCTGATAGAAGTCACAAATACTGAGGCTGCGAAAAGCAACCTGCTGTAGCACTTTAGAGAAGCATTATCTTTATTACACATTCATTTTGGATGATCTAGGGCAATCAGAATGCAATAAAATTAGATGACTGTTTACTTGTAATAAGTACGTTTGCCATCACATCCAATTCTCTTTCTGCAGGTACTGCAATTACAGAACACACAGTACACGCACTGCAGAAACAGGATAGAACAATACACAACAGCTGGAAGAAACACTGTGCTTGCTACTGGTGGAAACAAGGGAATCCCAACACCAGGATTCACATCTCCAAGTAAATGTGCAAGTTCTGACATATTATTTAGGACATACTAGCTGCATGAATTATTGACAATGAAAGAACATACACCAGCTGAGAACACAGAAAAGGTTCAGAAATTTATATATGGAATTCTAACTTTAGGTATAAAAGACATAATAAAATACAGAATAAGCACAGACAAGCATCTTCTAGAAATCAGAATTAAGAAAATTTTCTTACCTTGTTCATTTTAGTTTCCTCTACCACATCCTTTGCTATATCTTGAATTATCTCTGGACACAGGACCAGGAGTATGATTTGCAGTGGCCACACTGCTGCTTTACGTTTTGTGCTCTCTGCAAAGCCATCCACTAAGTCAAACAACTTCTCTGCACAATCTGCATAAAATACAACCTCAAGTTTAAAACTGATTTTAGTTATGAAAAGAAAGGAATAAGAAAGCAGTGATATCTCCACCTACACAGAATGAAGCTCGGCTTTGCACATTACTAACACACTACCCAAGATAAAATGGGACCAAGCCATTTAAAGCCACGGCTTATCTGGAAATATTAATTTTCATCCCTTTTGGACTAATGATAAATATAGCTGATGTTTTCTAAACAGCTTGGCTTTTTTCTATATCAAGAACAAAAACAGACATCTGAAGACACCTTGCATCTTTGGGGTTTTATTTCTTTGTGTTCTGAACCACAAAATGAACCTCTTTAAACGCTGGGACAGGAAAGAAAGCAGAAACACATTCTTGCCTGCCCTGACACAGGCTGACAGAAATTTGTTTTAACATGTAGGATAGAAAAGTAGCAAAAAAGACACAAAATGAACGTTGGGATCCCTTGTGGGAAAACAAACCCAACTCAGAATATCCACAAACCCCTCATGACTTAACAGGAAAAAGTTAAAATCATCTTCTAAACAATATGGCATTTGTTACGCCTTACCAGCCATATCAGTCTGTGGTGTTTGATACAGCTTTGTGAATTCATCAGGATAGTTTTCCACCCAGTTCCAAAATGCCTGCAGATAACACACAATATCTTTACATTCCAGAGTTTAAGAAAATGTATTTTTCAAAATTATGTACTTAAAGATTTTACTCCTAATTCTAACAATTCAACGTTTCTTGCAGGATATATGCATCAAAGGGCTGCACCAATGCATATTTCATAGTAAAACTCTGAATTACATGTTTTTTAAGTTACAGAAAAATTGCAAGTAAGTGATGAAACAGAAAATAAATAATACTTGCCTTTTCAAGACTGTTGATAACAGCTAATTGAGCTACTTTCTTAAGGGCTTTAAACTTGAATACAGTCTCTGTAAAGGTAAAACATTTCTGCATTAAAGAGCTCCAAAAAGTGGCAAGTGGCAAAGAAAGTTTACAAAAATCGTCGGAGGACCAAAGCCTCACTTTTTAAACTAGTATTTTTAAGCTACTTGGAGATTTGTAAGCAGTTTGTAAAAATGTACAGAATATTTTGGATTGAAGCAGCAATGAAAAGTTGTACGTACCAATACCATGGTGCTATCTCTAACGGAACATACTCAGAAATAAATATTTCAAATAACAGGTTCCCATCATACCTTGCAAGAGTCGTTTTAGTTTTGAACAATCCACACTGATGTACTGTAAAAGTTCAATATCGTGAACATCAGCATTATCTTCTGAACAAACAGTAAGTTCCTGCAACCTAAAAATATGCAAAGTAAATTAACTTCTCCATCAGATGATGTCAGGTGTACACACCTACAATTCTATACCTTTGTAGAGCAGCAGAATAATAAATGATCTCCACATCTAATATGATCTTCTCACATAAGCTTTTCCAGGCTTAGAAACTAAAGGCAGATTTTGCAAAATTAACAGTGATATTAAGTCCTGTTTCATCCTCATATTGAGAGCAGACCCAGAAATACCAGTGGTAAGTCTCGCAAGACACCAGTATCATCTGGTGACAACCTGTCTACAGCCAAGATTTGCCTAAATCCTTCTGCTGTCTCCCATCCTGTAGCTGTAATCTTGTCATCTTTTCAACCAAATTATTCACTCGATGGAGTCATGACACCTTTAGACTGCTGTTCCTTAGCAGCAAGTCTTACCCCAGCTAATTTCTCAAGAGTAAAACAATGACTGATGCCACTCAATAGCACAGAAGGGAGCTACAATTACCCTCTGTGAGCTGAAGGTTCTTGTTATTTGGAGCAAAAGAACAGGATGGAGTTTAATCGTACCATTCTAAATCCAATGGCACCTTTTCATTGTTTTGTACTGGACAATTTACTAAGCATCTCAACAGACACCAGGCCACTAATAACTAAATCATACGTTCCCACAAACTAAAGATTGCCACTTCTAGTTCCAAAGCTACAGATGTGTTTTTGACAAGGAATGCAATTTCTAGTTCTACACACAAAAGCAGCTCTTCATTTCTTCAACGCCAGGGAAACTTAACAGCCCACGCTGGGAATGGGAAGGTCCCCACTGCAGTGCTTTTCGTGCCAAAAATCCCCCAGCTGCTGTACAAGGCCTAGAAATATGCCTAAACAGGAAGCACAGGTCGAAAGATCAGCAATGCTAACTGTCGGCAAGCTGACCCCTGTGGAGATCAGCAACAATTGGTCAAGTATTTAACTATTCCTATACAAGCCATCCTGAAGAGGAAAACAGGTCAGGGGAAAAGCACTACGTTACGGTCAAACTGAAACTGATGCTAGGAAGGATTTTAGAGCTTGAGAAGTAAGCCATGCTACACACATCACATTCACAGGGTAAACCCAAAGACTGTCAGAACGTCTCTGCTGAAAAGTACTTCCTATAAAAGGAGCAACAGAAATTACTTCCTTTTCCAAAAGCAACAGAACATAATCATCCTAAGGAGTAAAACTGCATCCTCCACATCAGCTCCAAGGCCATGCTCCTGAAACATTTTTTAGGTAATTAAAGGCTCTTTTAAAGTTTTAATACACATAATAATTCATATGAATTATTTTAGTTTTATTTCTAAAATGCAATTATTTTCAAAAAATGTTGGAATGAAATCTTATTCACCTTACAAGGAACATATAAATCTTTGTATCAATTAATTGGCATATTAATTACTATTCAGCAATATAATGGTGAGCAAAATCCACTTCTAATCCACTACGGATTATGTTGGCTGTAACAAGGGGTGCTAAGAGGTAAGACACTTCAAAAAGCATCACTGTCAAATGCTGAAGCATAAGAAAGGCCTGCAGCACAGCAAAAAGAGCAAAGAAGAGATGGAAACTTGGAATAGTATAAAAGATGAAGTTATTTTTACAGTAAATGCCGTGTGAGAAACTCTTTGTCAGAAGACAAATGGGTCTTTTCCAACAACTAACAAACAGTGCTTGAGTCCAGCTCTTTTGTCCCCCTCAGGCATAAGGAAAGCTGAATGTAATAACCTTCAAGCAGGAAAAGTGAGCGAGGGAAGGAGTCTTGGGGCTCCAACAGAGCTGTGGACAATCTGGAATTTTGTATTCTAAATTCATTAAAAATTGGATATAGGTTGTTATCTTCAGTACCCCCTTTCTCCACAACACTTAACATTCACAAGATGTCATTCAACTTCAGGCTACAGCGATACATTTATCTGAGTCATCACTGTTTCATTTTACAATATCATTTAAGTTGGACTTAAAGCAGGTAAAAAAGAGCAATAAGCACAGCTCAAGAAGCATGCTGACAGTAGCCCAGAACAGACACGAAACAGGTACCTCTTCCAACCTGAGAGCCACATAAAACCTCGAAGTGCAGAGGAAATTTCACTGAACATCACTTAAACAGTAAACAATTTTCAAAAATGAAAGACTACAGTTCATGAATGATGTTCTAGACACTTCTTTTTAGCAGGTGTTCTAATACACTGGCTAAGTCAAGCTACTAAGACACCTACCTGGTGGAAATGCGGCTGAACACAGCATTAAAGTTATTGCAGCTAAGAGAAAAAAGAACCCCAGAGGCAGAATTGCGTAGCTCAGCTGCATGCTGGTTCCCTTCACGGTAAGTGTGGATGAAGTGGCAGATTTCTGGCAGCAACTGTTTTACCAGCATAGTCTCGTCTAGTCGCATCGTATCCTTCGGTTGCTAAAAATAAACATTTGGTATTTCATGATATTCAATTTTCTAGGTTCGAAGGCAAAGAACGGAGCATCTGCCACTAGTAGACAGGACCTGAATCTCCATTTCAAACTCCACTTGCATGCTACCACTGACCAGAATAAGCGAGCTACACAGAAAAGGATTCTCCCATCTGAACAATAACCTACATCATTCAAACCATGACACAGTGGGTATGTACACACAGGATGCTAAGTTGACCAACACCATCAGGCAAAATACCAAACTCGTTTCTGAAGTAACATATATTACCTTTTTGAGTAACATTCTCTGTCAGTATATGTAAAGCATTAACTATCCTGGCTTAGAACAGTAGCCCAAAGGGCACAGACTCACCCTTACTTCTCTTTTGGATAGTATTCTGACCCCTCTACTTTAAACAGCAAATATTTTTTTAAATTAACTGAAAAAGAGGTGCTTCTCTGTTCCTCTTCCCTGGAATTGCTCTATAAGAGTCAAAAAGTGTCTCAATTTTCCTGTAAAAGAAAAATTCAATTTCTGCCAGTTTGTACAGCATGAGACATAAGGAAACTATTTACAAAAGAATTTGAAGTGAAACTTTGCTCTAGTAAGAGCAAGTTTTAACAGAAGGGTCAGCATTAAGGCTTTCTAAAATTCTACCAATGAATTTACCATAGGGAATTGGGAAGTTTCAGAGACTCCCACTTTGTTGACCTGAGCTCTGTTGCCATGAGAACTTGACGAAACATTGAGCAAGAACAGTGAGCAAGAAATACGTCTGAAGATATCACAGAACACAACGCTCTTTGTATAGAGCTTTGGCTCAGTCTTACTATACATATACTGGCTCAACTTGCTCTCATTTGAATGGACAAAGCAAGAAGCATTCAGCACAGTTTTAGGTTGTTCAAGCATCACTGTGTATCAGGAAAAAAAACAACACTGATGTTTCAAGCAAAATGTGTAGAAGAAATTTTTTAAAGAAATTAATTTAAAAAATGAAACAGGTTTTTGGAGCTCTCTTTTGATTCGCTGTATGAAAGATGGAAAATGAACCAAAGGAGGTATTTACTTTAGCTTTTACAGCTGTACTTTGTTATGCAAAATGCATTTACCTGGATCTTCTGTGAATTTCAATGAATTCATAAACACTGAGACTGTTTCACTATGCACTGCTTGACAAACCTCACCACAATAATAGTTATCACCATAAATAAAGACTGAACTTTCAACAACAGAGGCTTAGATGACTTCGTGATATTCAACCAGGAACACAGCTTTAAAAAAAAAAACCACTTTCTTGTTGAAGGATTAAACCACAGATTTGCAAATTCTGTTTGCAGCGAAATTTGGCTTTGCAATTCCACCGCTCAGCACAGTAAGTGGCACAACATTTACATCCCAAAGGTAACAGCAAACCGCCCTTCAGCACAGCTCTGATTGGAAGCCTCAGGACTGGACTCCCAGTGGAAGTTTGAGCAGAGTTAACTAATGTAAACTAGGAAGCACCTGCAGAAGTAAATTTTAGAGTTGTGACAGCGAAGTTTCTACTGTAAATGCAATTGCAAAAAAAAAAAAGAAAAAACTGAAATAAAATTACTTTTCCAAATGAAACTCACAAGAAACTTTAAGTGGAATATGCCACACACATTCAAAGTTTCCAGGAATCTAGTCATGTTAGATGCCAAATCTAACTCTTCACCTGTGTGCCCCCATCAGGTCTCATCTGCCTCACAGAATACAGTTGTCTGCAATTTTCTAACAAATTATTACATAANTTTAAACAGCAAATATTTTTTTAAATTAACTGAAAAAGAGGTGCTTCTCTGTTCCTCTTCCCTGGAATTGCTCTATAAGAGTCAAAAAGTGTCTCAATTTTCCTGTAAAAGAAAAATTCAATTTCTGCCAGTTTGTACAGCATGAGACATAAGGAAACTATTTACAAAAGAATTTGAAGTGAAACTTTGCTCTAGTAAGAGCAAGTTTTAACAGAAGGGTCAGCATTAAGGCTTTCTAAAACTCTACCAATGAATTTACCATAGGGAATTGGGAAGTTTCAGAGACTCCCACTTTGTTGACCTGAGCTCTGTTGCCATGAGAACTTGACGAAACATTGAGCAAGAACAGTGAGCAAGAAATACGTCTGAAGATATCACAGAACACAACGCTCTTTGTATAGAGCTTTGGCTCAGTCTTACTATACATATACTGGCTCAACTTGCTCTCATTTGAATGGACAAAGCAAGAAGCATTCAGCACAGTTTTAGGTTGTTCAAGCATCACTGTGTATCAGGAAAAAAAACAACACTGATGTTTCAAGCAAAATGTGTAGAAGAAATTTTTTAAAGAAATTAATTTAAAAAATGAAACAGGTTTTTGGAGCTCTCTTTTGATTCGCTGTATGAAAGATGGAAAATGAACCAAAGGAGGTATTTACTTTAGCTTTTACAGCTGTACTTTGTTATGCAAAATGCATTTACCTGGATCTTCTGTGAATTTCAATGAATTCATAAACACTGAGACTGTTTCACTATGCACTGCTTGACAAACCTCACCACAATAATAGTTATCACCATAAATAAAGACTGAACTTTCAACAACAGAGGCTTAGATGACTTCGTGATATTCAACCAGGAACACAGCTTTAAAAAAAAAAACCACTTTCTTGTTGAAGGATTAAACCACAGATTTGCAAATTCTGTTTGCAGCGAAATTTGGCTTTGCAATTCCACCGCTCAGCACAGTAAGTGGCACAACATTTACATCCCAAAGGTAACAGCAAACCGCCCTTCAGCACAGCTCTGATTGGAAGCCTCAGGACTGGACTCCCAGTGGAAGTTTGAGCAGAGTTAACTAATGTAAACTAGGAAGCACCTGCAGAAGTAAATTTTAGAGTTGTGACAGCGAAGTTTCTACTGTAAATGCAATTGCAAAAAAAAAAAAGAAAAAACTGAAATAAAATTACTTTTCCAAATGAAACTCACAAGAAACTTTAAGTGGAATATGCCACACACATTCAAAGTTTCCAGGAATCTAGTCATGTTAGATGCCAAATCTAACTCTTCACCTGTGTGCCCCCATCAGGTCTCATCTGCCTCACAGAATACAGTTGTCTGCAATTTTCTAACAAATTATTACATAAAAATCATAATTTATAACTCCAGAAATCAGCTGAGCACTGAGATGGGCAAGTTCACAGGTTTGCTTGAACCTATTTGAATGCAAAAATATTTCTAACCATTATTACTGAAGTATCATTAATTTTAAGCAGGAAAAAACAGCCCACAAATTCTTCAACTGCCAATTATGTAAATAGCTTTCACATATGAAAAATCCTAGTCTTTAAAAATAGAACGAATCCTACTTTGCTCTACATGAGAGTTTTACTTTTTGTACCAGTAATAACTGATACACAGGCATTTGACTTATACTCTCTTAACTCACTTCATAACCACTCTTATGCAAGTCTACTCACCCCTGCTAGACATTTTTCCAGTGTATCCAAGATAATCAGTTGAGAAAGATATAAGTTCTTCTCAGCAGTTTCCCCAAATATTCTCTGGAAGAAGAAAGGACATGGATCTGAGCAGCACCAATCTGACTTGTAATGCATTAAAGTAATGCTGCAGAGTTGCACAGAAAATTATGGCTCCTCTACTGCTCTAAAGTAAAGTTCAGAAATACAGACAGAAAAAAAAAAAAAAAACCAACACTGATTAGAACAGTTAGAACAGGAATTCAAGCTCTATTGCTGAAGAAGTATCTCCATTCATCCTGATGGAGAACAAGCAGTTACTGCAAAATAAGAGTGGAGGTGCACTGCAGTCCCTCGCCTTCACAGACCTGTGAATTATTCCCAAATGAAGGTTACACCTTTTCAGAAACTATTTTGGTATTGATTACTGCTGACTTTTCCAATTGTATGTCATTGCCAACATCTTACTTAACAGAAACAATGCTGCAACAAATCTACATCTACAAGCTTATTCAAGTGCTGCTAAATTTATCACAGACCACAAGAAGAAACATGAGACTCTCCAAAAAGATGCCACACTTCAGAGATAGGAGGGAGGCAGAGCCCCATGCAGCATCACACCACAGCCCAGCTGCACTGCCAGCAGGGACCAGCTCCAGTAGCACGAAGACAGCACTACACAGCACAGAAATTCAGCCAGAACTGCATTGGTACCACTGCCTGAGCCCACAGCCCAGGGCAGAGCCATTCAAAGGAGGTTCCCCTCAAACATTTCACCCTGTGTGAGAGGTGAGTTCAAAATGAATTGCAACGTTTGGCAGAGTGCAAACCCTACAGACCTTTTTCTTAATGCTTCTACAAACGATGCTGACTAGCACAGTAGTTTACTACACTGAACAGGGGAAAAGAAGTTTTGCTCCTCAGTGAAAAGCAACCACTGATATTTTAATTAATATTTTTAACTTGGTCTTTCTATGTGCTACACAGATTTTGAGAGCTTCAACAGCTCCTGGCAGGTCATGCACTGACATCTGAGAAAAATCTTCCTAGCACTGCTGCTCAGCAGCTCCCTTGCTCTGCTGCATTCCTCATCTAAAAAGGCTGTAAGCACTGCTTCCCCAGCTACCTGCAGCACCTTTCCAGGCAACAGAAAGCATCCTCCTCACCTCCCAACGAGAGCTGCATCCCACCAGCTCGTACAGCTGGTAACTAACCACTGCTCAGAGACACAGCAGACTGCTCCCTTAGCTGCCCACAACCCTTCCCATGAAGAACAGGGGATTCCCCTGAAGCACCACCTTCCCTTGGATTTCTCTGACACAGTGATTTCCCCCACTTCACTCATAACACAGTGCTGTTGGTGACCACAATCGCATACAAACATGAAAAGACCTAAGAGTAAAATGCAATCAACATACTGGACAAGCTTCAGTGACTCTTGGCAGATGTGGTGTAATGTGAATAAATAAAAATCATTTTGAGAATCATCCAGCAATCCAAAATGAGAGAACTTACCATGTTATTAACATTTTTTAAGATATTAGTGAGACCACTGATGACCAGAGAGAACTTGTACTTGGAAATGTTGATGAGACACTCCTTGTTGTGCTCCGTGCTGACTTTGGTGTGGGTATTCTGCTGGCTGGCCTTTATTGGAAGCTACAAAGAGAGACAAGTGGTATGAGCTTTCCTGCACTGAAATCTACATCTTTAGAGATAGATTAAACAAGACACAAGGAACAACCTTGAAACGCATTCTATAAGATGGCTACAAACAAATGGATTATTTCACTTCATCTGCATTTCTCTTCCTACTAGAGATGTCGTCACTGTGGCAATACCAACAAGCTGAAACAAGAGGAGGTGAAGGTGTGCAGGGGGAGGTGAGCTGCAAGGTGAGCCGGGCACTTCTGAGCAGTCCTGCAGCTCAGGAAGAGCCCCTGGGACCCGGCACGAGCCTCAGCTGCATGCACACCTCAGGGATTGGGAGCCCCTGTCAGCCCCCTCAGCCCCCACCACTGACAGAGTGACTGAACACAACTCACAACACCTTTCACGCTGTACCCAAATTTTTCCAGTCACAAAGCAGTTATTTCCCAAGCATGCAGCCACTGCCTTCCACTGCTCCACTGCAGTCTGCTGCAAGATATCACACTGCAATGTGAAGCACAATAATTTGTAAAAATTAATCTTACTGTGGATTTTTACAGAGCAAACAAAAAAAGAAGCAAAAAAAGTAATTGGTAGTACTGCCCCTTTCCATAAACCACGTTACTTATATTTTACAGCATGACTCAGGAATTCCCCATCTATAGAAACTTTAATGAAGTGCCACCACTAGTTTTAATTCTGACCACAGCTCTCAGTAAGGGTGTTCTGAAAGACCAGCAGCTCAAAACAAGTGCCCCAATGTTCCATTTCTGCATGAACTGTAATGAAGAATCCAAAACTTGAAGTATTTTTCTTAACAGTTTGAATCCCATCATTAAACACGTCCAATTTACACCCACACCTCCCATTTGTAGGGAAACGGATCTCTTCAGCACACTATCCAGCTTCCATGCCAGAGAGCAATCTCCTCTCCACATAAACTGCAGTTTAGTCTGAGTCCTAACTATCAGACTACTACGACCAGAACGGACGCAGCCCTGAGCCCAACATGACCGGAGTGCGGCGCTGGGTGCCCCGGCTGCACGTGGCCTTGTCCCAGCAGCAGGCACAGCACAGGGAGGCCCCTGAGGAGCACCTTCCTCAGGTTGGTGGCTCCAAGACCCCCGTGCACAGTGCTGCACCCCGAGCACAGCACACGGCCGGGCAGCATCACCAGCACAGGGCACACACGGATCCATCTGTAACACAGCGCGATGCTCAGACCACGCCGCTCTCAAGCAGCGCAGTGCTCCTTTCAGAACTGGAGAAGGCACATCAAAGCGTTCATGACTCAGGCTTTGTTTTCATTGCTAGATGTTATTTTTACAGTATATTTTCGGAAGTCATTAGTGGAAGATAGATACATTTAATTAAAAGCCTCAGCATTCCCAGTACTTCCATTGGAATTCTGCAGTCTGCGCTGACGGCGGCAGAAAAGCTCAACAGCACCGAGAGATCAAACGCTCCAGAAGTGCCTCCTGAAGCAGGGTCAGATCCTGCTCTGTGTGCTGCCATGCAATGGAAACATCGCCTTACACGCTTCTGGAGCTTCCTGCCACAACAGCCACTGCAGCAAGGTCACCTAGAAGTAACGCTGCTTTTTATACTGCCTTTTAGAAAAGGAAGCTACATGGAAAGGAAATATTAGCTCTGGATTTTTTTTAGATTCCTCAGCTATTTCCTTTGTGCTTTCCGACATGCTGGAGCACTCCCTGCACCCACTGACCAAACAGAAAGCACTCGGCTCCTACACAAAAACTCAATCTAAACCTTACAAGACAAGTTGGAAGTACTTTACCTTTATTACCTCGAATTTTTTTTTTAGGGAAAAAAACAGACTGGAAATGGATTACCTGTACAGCTTTCATCTGAATCAGAAAATAAAGCACGAGGTCTCAGTGTAACAGGAGTTTCCAAGCATGAACACCAGTAGCATAATGAACCCATCCCTGTGTGGCACAGGGACGGTCACTGCACTCTCTTTCAACTGTTCTCACCATTAAAATAGGAAGCAATAGCCCACAGCTGCATCAGGTACACTGGCACACGCTCAGCCCACGCTGAGGTGTGCTGTGATACGACCTCCCTCCCTCTCACCAGTTCGACTAAGTCAGGTTTAGGTGCCGCATCATCTAAAACGGACAGGGAACAGTGGCATTTTGGTCCACAACTGGCTTTCCTTTATGCAGCTGGCAAAGAAAAAAGTATGTACGCTGAATCTGGAATCTTTCTAGCTATCAAGTTCTAAATATTTTTAAGATGAATTGAAACAGAATCTTGCTGTCATAGACTAAGAAACACCATTCAACAGCTGAGCCTGACAGTTGCAATAAGAGAGTACAAGCCTCTGTGCATCCTGAATTCAGGATAGAAGTCATCTTGTGTTCCTGACGGAACTACAAAAGCAAATCAGGAGTAAATAACAAGCACAACATCTAGGACTAAAATCTCCAGTGACACTCTTAACAGCATAAAAATGTACCTACATTTTCCATTCCAAACAGTTTATTGAACTTCTTCATTAGGTTGGAAGGCACAGCTGTATTGTGGAGACTGAAAATACACACAGCACCATTACTTACTCAGCATCACCAGTTAAAAACCAACAGGCATCTCCCTCTGAAACTATGAACATGCGCTGCACCACCTCCTAACAAGTCTTCATTTAGTAGAAGTACCTCGTAACTAAGCCTTCTGAAGAACAAGGAACTTGGAAAATATTTTACAGATGTTGCCCTTAACAAAAAAAAGTAATAAAACAACATTTTCAAACAGTTAAGTAAGGGTTTGTACCATGAACGAATGCCTACTTCCCTACTTAAAGCAGGAGAGATCATCAAAGCACCCTGCCACCTTTCAGCAGCTCACAATGGGACTCAGGTAACATCTGCTGCACGTGGACCATTCCTGCAGCTGTTCAGCAGCAGCTCTGTACAAATACTTCACACATGCCAGTTTAGAAAAGCAAGACCAAAGCTGCCTCAGGTTTACGCTAGGGAGAGAAGAAACAGGACCCTTTGTGCTTAAGGGTAGTGCTACAGTCCAGTTTGCTTCTCAGGTCCTCAGGAAATCTTTTCAGAATAGTTACGGACAAAAAAATTCCACCTTCTGAGCAGCCTGGTCCTGCCCTGCAGCAGAGGGGCACAGCCACCAGGACTTACACACTATACTCTGGAATTCCTTACAATGCAAACTTATCACTGCTAGTGGCTTCTTAACGAGCTCAGATGAAAAGCAGTGAAGAACACAAAGCTGGTACTTGCAGCTTCTTCAGGTCTGCAATTCCATACAGGTTTCAGATGCTGCAGAGAGAAGCAACAGGAGGAGGGAAGGTCTGCTTTAATGTAATGTCTTTTAATGAAAGTTAAGAAGGGAAAATTCCTAACAGCATTCAGTTCTTATAAAAGCTTTCTTAACTGGAAGTAATCATATCTCAAACTACACATGGAGAGCCAAAACCATTATCTACGTAATAAAGGGCTTCTTTCGTGGAAGTATACCATAATTGTTTAAGTCATCACACAATTACACTGGATTAATATTTTTATCATATCTGATAGCCTTTGAAAGAGCCTAGATTTCACTGGGCTAGGCAGTGAGGTTCCTTCTCCAAGTGTAGAAGAACCGTTTCACCACTGCATCAGCCTTCCCATGACTTCAGTTGAAACACATTAAAAAACAGCATAAAGTCACAGTACTTAAAATTGAAAGTGAACATTTCCAAAGGTGAAAAAGAGACCATTTTATTTTACAAATTCTCGGATATGTCTGAAATAAGATAACTTCACTAAAACTCAGCCCAGCCCCTTGGTGCCACTGCAGCCTAATTCTGTCCAGACCAGTGAAAGTTTTGAGAAATACATTCATAACCACTATATATAAAATGCCTTAATTGATTTTGAGGGCGTTGTACAAGAAATGGGATCTAATCTCACATGCACAGGCAACTCCTCCTTTCTGCACCAGCTGAAACCATCAAGCAGTCTTCCAGGGAAGCTCAAAGCACAGCATGCTGCAGTAACTGAAGTGTCAGAACTGAGCGCAGATGGGCAGAACTGGCACTAGCCTGGCAAACACACTCACTAAGTTAGTCACTGGTTAATTCATAAAACCATGCTTGCCATTCATTGTAGGCCCAGAGAACCATGCATACAAAAGCAGATTTTGGTTTATTGTTTTAAATGATGCTTTAACAAGAGCAGACAAGAACAAACTGGTTTGCACTGATTTTGGTTGTTTTCAGTACAGATTAGCATTCTCTCTGGTTTCATCTGTCTTAAAATGAATGAGAAGACTGTCTATGTCTGTAAATCCTGGTGAAAGACGGTTACAATTTCTTCCTCTGTAAAAGAAGGAATAAACCTTGAAAACATTTGTCCCCTCCCCCTCAGAAAACAGAACAGAACAACTCACAACTACAAACAAACACAAGCTCCCCTTCCTTACTCAAACAGAACAATAACATAATACCAAGCAGCACTCTGGTTCCCACTGTCCTGCAGGTAGAAGAGCAGACACTGTATGCAAAAGCTCAGAAATGCATAATCATCACTAAAATGACGTGCTATATTCAGCACGTTCTCATTAAGTATAAACTTAATTTTCAAATGAGCAATCAAAGACATAACAAGTCGATAGATTAATAAGCACATGATTACCCAGCAATGACACAGAAGTAAGCAGCTACAAGAAGCATTTAAGTGCCACCACTGATTCAGAATACAGTCAGTAGAAGAAAGCTGGCCCCTGAGTATTCTTTTAAGAACAGTCACTTTTCCAACCCAAAGATCACTGCTGGGCAAGGTGAGGCAAGGCAGAGAAAACTATGCACGAGAAGGAAACATAACTGACACCCCTGAGCTGAAATTAATAAATGAGTGGGAAAACTTTTGATAAAAAGTAGACATTCATATCTCATGCTTGTCTTGCTGCTTCATTCACTAGTTGATACCAATGTAAAAACAAAGAAAAATTGCACCCATCATCAAAACTATCCAACAACTACAGCAGTCAGCACCGTATTTGATGCAGATTGTCCCTGCAGCTCCAACATTACAGCATCTCAGAAACCAGAGCAGCTTCCTTCCTGTCAGGAGCGGATTCCTCCCACGTACCTTTCTGCAATTATTCTGTAAAATGTGCAGAAAAATACTTCTGTTTAAAAAGCTCAAGTTCTTAACTCCTAACAGATGTTGGCAAGCCCAGTTCCACAACATACATAACAAAGCAAACGACAAAGCCTAGGGCCTTTTAACACCAGTACACAAAGAAACATTTTCTAGCAATACTGGGAAAATAATCAGTACCATGCATTTAGAGCTTATGGAAAAAATCATCTGTGATTCAAGATAAGGTGGGGGGGTTACGTTGGCCAAGCAGCTACCATACCTAAAACGTATGCAAAAAATCTGCATCATTTTAATGCCAATAGACAAAGTTTTATTTTTTTCCTTAAATAAATTCCATTCTTAGTAGTTTTTAAATAAATGTACAACAGAGTAGCTCATTTCCACGCAGCTAAGCTGCCATCTCTCTGCAGATTGTCCAAAGGCAAGCATCACCATCGAGGACACATGGCTCAGGCAGGTGAACAAAACCCAGGGCTCAGAGCCGGCCCCATCCCCCTTCCCAGTGCTGGGCCGTGCTCTCAGAGCAGTGTTTTTGGTGCACAGCAAAACCAAAAGAGACAGACAACAGCAACCGACCACTGAGACTCAGCCCAGCTCCCACTTACGTGTCAGAAAAGCATCCTGGGAGTAAAAACGCCAACCTTAAGCACCAGGCTT
The DNA here is from genome assembly GCA_013399175.1 of Odontophorus gujanensis. Classification (NCBI taxonomy): domain Eukaryota; kingdom Metazoa; phylum Chordata; class Aves; order Galliformes; family Odontophoridae; genus Odontophorus; species Odontophorus gujanensis. The sequence continues at coordinate 119,739 of VXAB01003642.1, forward strand.
AGCCTCACTGGGAAGTCACGCCACCTAATCCCAGTAAGCAGTTTCTTCATGCAGATCAGACACACAAAGTCCAAGACCCACAAATCTCTCCTCCTTCCATTCAGAAAACCCTTCACCCAGCTGCTGCCAATGGCTTTTGTAAACAGAAGCAAATATCCGTCAATGCCGCAGCTCGGGGAGCTGCACCATCCCGCGGAACAGCTCCCAGCACTGGGGGTGAAATTTCACACCAACGTTCACCGTTATGTGATGGGGAAGAAGGCAGATTTGCCTGAGCAGCTCTCCAGCCGCCCTCCTTACGCTCGTTTCGGAGGCTTTACTCCTTTCCGATGAGTGAGAATATGAAAACCGAAGTGACAGAAGCCCCGAGAAGATGCACAAAAGAGGAGCACGCTTCTGGGAGCGGTGAGAGCGGAGCCGAGGCAGAGCCGGGCACCTCGGCCCCCCCGCCCACCACGAGCAGCGGCTGAGGCCGCCCCAGGCCGGGGCCGGGCCCAGAGATGGGGACACCGCTCCGCTCCCGGGCACGGCCCCACCCCAGGCCCACCGACCCGCACAGCGGACGCCCGGGCTGCTCCACCGCCGCCA
>VXAB01003644.1:0-40253 GCA_013399175.1 Odontophorus gujanensis
TTCCCTTCATTTGCTTAAAACAAACAACATTTTTATTTTCTCTGGCTGCACCTTTGGGTTTGATTTTATGCAGTCATTTTTAATTCATTTTGATATCTGTCCTTGCATATGGAGGGTTCTGCAAACCCATGTGAACCAAACCATGAGTGAAGGGCTGTGCCCACAGCTGCCAGGCTGCTGTGTGCCTGAGGCCTGGGCTGGGCCTCACCCCGTGGGGCAGAGGCGTTCCCTCTGGGGAGAGTGGAGGGGACCCAGGTGGCCCAGGGCAGACTCAGAAGTGCCAACAGTGAAGAGGCACTTACTGGTTTTGCTTTAGAAAAGAGCTTTAGGTTTTTATTATCATTATTGTCCTTTTGAATTGTTTATTGTACAGGTGTGAAACCGAAGTGCCAGTGCAGCAATTGGAATGGACCTTTGTGCTGAACTTGAGTTATTCTTCCTGTCCAAACTGACGATGACTTCTCCAATGGAAGCTGCCTCTGTACCTTGTCTGGAACTTCCTGGAGGTCACAGAGAGCTTGGTGCTGATTGCTGGGCTCCTCGCATTGTCCTGACACAGCAGCTCAGAGGACATCAGACCCAGTCCTGCTCTCTTCTTGAGGGCTCACCTGGAGGCTGCAGGGAGCTTGTGGCCATCTGGTGGACTTCTCCCATTGTCCCAGTGCATAAGCATATAGGACATCAATCCCAGTCCTTTCCTTTTCCTCAGAGCTCAAGAAAGAAGAGATGAGAGATCCTGGGGAAGGATGAGGATGGGTGATGGGGAAGGAGAGGCTCTAGAGAGCAGCAGCTGGCCCAGGAACTCTCTGGCAGATGGTGACTCTTCAACTCCGAGATGGAAATTGAGAGCTGCTGCACCGCCAATGGATATAGTGACATCTCCAGGCAAGCATGGTGCTGTAGTGTTTGTGTGGGCCTGATGGAAATGGATCCTCCATCATTCATTCTCTGGAGGTGGGTCCACCTCCATGGGCTCAATGTCACTCTGTGGTGGATCTACATCCATTGGCTCAGGCTTGCTTCTGCTCTGAAGAATGCAAAGATTCTTTGGTGGAGGAGGATCCATCCTCCTCTACAAATGTCCCCACAATGGGAGAGAAGGCTCTGAGTAGCTCCTACTCTCAGGTGTGTGCTTCCTGGACAGAAGTCAGTCAGCTGCTGGTGTTCTGTTGTTAGGGTCCCTGTATCTGTAGTGGTCAGCAGGGAGGTGGCTCATGACATTATAAAGCCATGGTGATGTGGCCCTAAGGATGTCCATGACAACCAAAACATGGCTGTGTTGGGCAAGGGGAGGACATGGCCTGACAGCTGCCCTGCTTGTCACCAGTGGGATTCTGCGGGCTCCATTTGAGGGCCATTTCTCTTTAGTGTTTTCACAGTTGATTCCAGTAAAATCTGGAAGTTGTATGAACTGAATTTGTGAATGATGCTAAGCCAGGAAGAGTGTTGGCTCCATTTAGGGTAGAGAGGCCTTGCACTGATATCTGGACAAATTTGAGGATGGTCCCCGTCTGCATGAAGAAGAGCATGTGCTGGTTTCTGCACCTGGGATGGGGCGACCCAGGCTCTGTGTGTGCAGACTGGGGTATGAGGGGCTGAAGAGCAGCTCTGCAGAAAGGGATCTGGGTGTTCTGGTTGGTGGCAAACTGAATCTGAGCCAGCAGTGCACCCTGGCAGCCAGAAGGGTCAGGGGTACCCTGAACTTGTCAGGCCCAGCACTGCTGGGTGAGAGAAGCAGTTCTCCTGCTTTGCACTGTGCTGTGTGGCCTCACCTCCAGCACTGGGTGTAGGTTTGGGTGCTGCTACGTAAGAAGGACATAAAGCTATGGCAGAGTCCAAAGGAGGGCTACAGAAATGGAGAAGAGTCTGAAGACACAGTGTGTGAGGAGCTGCTGATGTCCCTGGGTTTGCTCAGCACAGAACAGAGCAGGCTGAGGGCAGCCCTCATGGTGGCTGCAGCCTCTGGTAGAAAAATTGTCTTTTTTTTCCACTGTGATTGATGCAGGGATAGCAGCCCCATCCCAACCTTAATGTTGGGTCATCAGTCGAGAGTTGAGGACTACCCTTGTGGGTCCCTTCCAACTTGGGATATTGTGTGATTAAGGGGGAAGGTATGGGAGAGCCAGCACTCTCTGCAGTGCCTGATCCATACTTGGTAAATTTTGACTGTCTGGGAAAGATGGACCAGTTGTTTTTAAGTGTGTAATTAAAGTGCATCAGCATAACATGAAAATCAAAGAAATCATAGTAAGCACTGCTGGCGTAGGAGGAACATTGCTGAGACTGCAACATTAATGAGCAGCAGATATAACTTCTCTTCAGTGTGCACTGAAGATTTAATGCTGTTATATAGTCCAGTTCAACCTGAAAATTATGTTAGAAGTTCATTTTGCACCTTCTCTGTAGCTACGGTGGCATGTGCAGTGAAAACAGATTATTTCTTTCTTAAAATGATGACAAATTCACATGCATACTGGCAGAGTGTTGCAGCTTTCGCACCCATAGCCTGAACTGTTGGGCTTGCCAAATATTGAGAGATTCTAATACCAACCACCAAAGTTTATATTTCTCACTCCTTTATGTCGTGGTGATTTTATTCATAGTGAGCACCAGTGCTCCACTGAGGTTGAACTCTGCTGCTGCAGACTTGTCTCTGCTGGGAAAAAGAAATCTTCCCAGTTCATGTCTTCACTTTGCTAAGGAATCGACCCATCTACGGCATGGAAAGTGCCTTGAATGAGGGAGGGCAAACTGCACGGCTGCTGTTGTGCAGCTGGAGCTGCTGTGCAGGCAGGAGCTGGGCCTGGTGCTGAGCCCCATCACGGCCACTTAGGCCTCTGTGGTACCAGTGGTCATTAGAAGCAGGCAAGGCAAGGACTGCTCATGGAGGGGAAGTGGTGTCACACAGCTCTGGCCGGAGTGTGGCCCATGTGCCTCTGGGGTTGGGTTCAGGTTCGGGTGGGTGACTTTCAGCATTACTCTGGTGATGGAAGGAGGAAGACTCCTACCTCAGTGTGATTGTTCGCTCTCCTGAGAGCAGAGATTGAAATGCACCTTCTAATGTAGTAAATACGGGCAGGGGCCACGATCCCAACCCACAGATGGAGGATGGGTGTGGGGACTCCGGGTGCAAGGCGGCAGTGCCTGGTGCTGGGCTCCAGCAGCGCTCGAGGCAGGCTCGTTATGCCTGACATCCTTCCCTCGGTGCTAATCATTTTTCCATTTCAACAACGGCTGTTTACAGCAGCTGCTGCCTTATGTTTAGTTTGATCCCGTTCCAGATTTTGCAAGTGATTAAAATGCTGCTAATAAAGATATTTTAACTAGGATTTGCATGTTGACTTGCCTTTTCCAGCTACAAAATACCTTCCTATTGCTTCTTTTTGTCATCTGCATCAGTGCGACTGCCTGCTTGGCAGTTCGGAGCACCCGGGCAGTGCCCGTTGCTGTCAGCCTGGCTCACCCGGCCAGCGGGGAGGTGTGGGCAACGCTCGGATTCTGGAAGGAGTCCCGGTGTCCTTGCAGTGCACGACAGGGAGATTATCTTACACACATTCCCTTGTATGTTCCCTTGGTTTACCACATACTTGAATGATTTCGATTGGAATATTATAATTACATTCATATGGCCTAATGGCAATGGCAGTTAGAAAAATTTCCACATAAAGCCCGTGCCGTGACCGAGGGCTCCGATGCAGTCCGCATTCTCAACTACACCCATGCGGTGTGCCGCAGGGGAAAAGCCCCCGCACCGGACTTAAAGAGCAGGGAGTTTCCTGCCGCGCTTTTGATCCTTTGGCTTAAGAACCAGCAGGTTTGCAGGATGGAGGTGTGAGCAGTTCCCATCTTGCAACCCGCGAAAGCAGAGCACGGGATGGACACCGGCCCCAGCCTGTGGGGTGCTGGGGTAGCGGGCGCATCCCGCGAGGTGCTGAGGGTAGGGCTCAGCAGATGCCCCAGCCTCACGTGGGCTTTTGGCAGGAGGAGAGCAGCAGCAGAGGGTGCTCTTGGTGCAGGAGCTGGGGAGAGGGCTTGTGACAAGCTGAGAGCTCCTCGCAGTGAGCCCGGCCGTGCTCCTCGCCCTGCTGCCTGCTGCTCGCCCCTCCCGTCGCAAACGCAAACTCTCCCTTCTGCACTGAAAGAGGGGGGGAAAAAAAAAAAGATGACTTTGGGCTGGTGCCAGCACGCAGAGATGTTATTGTGGATTGGCATCTGGCCGCGATGCTGGAGCAAACCAGTTACCTTGGAGGAGGCTGTGTAGGAGTGCAGAAAACGCACAATGTGACTCAGTCATTTTTAATTATCGGTGGAGAAGAAGGCGAAGCTCCTGGTGGGTTTTGTTCAGCAATTCATTCTGGTAACCGCAGGGTCATGCCGTTGACTAGGTCTGAACGACCCTGAATATATATCCACTGTGACCAAAATAAGTAGTGCGCTTACGTTTGATAAAGGAGAAGTAAAATTAATGAAAATTTAAGACAAGGCGAAATTCTTTAGAAATAAAGATCTAAAATACTGTTTAATGAACGTATTGCTGGTCTAACATTTACTGAAAATTCTCTCTGAGGGGTGCACGATTTGGCAGACAAAAAGCAGGAATAAGATTTGAATTCTGTGGCAAATGGTCTGCTCTTTTTTATATCTCTTCGTGTCTCTTTCCTACGTTTCTTTTTTTGTCTATCACACCTATTTAGATTGTAAACCCTTTAAATCTGCTCTGCATATATACACAGTCTGGTTTGTTGGAGACCTGACTTGAATTACGTCTTCAACTGCTTATACAGTACTAATTACATTAATAATAATTGACTTCAGTGAGCTTTGGATCAACCTCTGACGGAATACATTTACATCTCGTTAGTTCCCCTGATGGAGCTATGCTTGTGCTTCTTCTGCAGACACAGAGGGACCACGGGAGGATCTGCCTGTCCAGCCACAGTGAGCCCTATGGCCCGGACACAGAGAGCGATGCGGTGCCAGTAGCTCCTTGGAGCTGTCATGAGGAGAGCCCAGTTTCCAGTGGATCTGTGCCGTGTTGCTGACAGATTTTGCTGTCTAGAAGGTACGGTTCTCCACTGAAGGTTTTGCTGTTGACATGAGAAGTGTGAGGGATGTGTCCACCAAGGCATCTAGACAGGTTAAGCTGATTACTTTTCCCTTTCTCATAGTAGAGGCTCCATCCCTTGAATTCTGTGAATCCAAGTTAAAAATATCTACTCAAACTCAAACAGATGTTTTTGTTTTACTGTAGCAATGTTAGGTAAGCTCCCTTTGGCCAGTGTTGTTCAAGAGGTTAGTTAATGTAAATGTTTTACCCTCCTGCAAAAGCGGTGTCTTGGCTGACCCAGGTAAGGCAGTAGTTGATCTGGTGAACGTTTTGTCGACAGAGACTTGTTGTTGGTTCAGGTACTTATGCTGACATTTCTTCTGTCTCAGTGAAATACCAAAGTATTGTCTTGTGGTATTGTGTAAACCCCTTCTGAGGTCACTGGGGAAAAAAAATAGGTGTTTCAAGAGAGAGCTTCAGCCATAGGGGATGTACACTCCTCGGGAATCGGAGGCAGTCCTGCAGTCAGTGATCTCACCTGGTAGTGGCCGGAGGTCTTTTATGTTTGGTTTGCAGACTATGTATAAACACTGCTCTTTGATATCTGTGCTGATCCACAGGGAGAATGTGCTGGAAAAGAACCTTTGATTTCAGCGTTCTGAAGGAAAATATGTATGTCTCCAGCTCCCAGGACAGAGTGAAAGCGGGAACATTGGGGGATGTTAGGAGCAAAAGACAGAAATAAGAGAAGGAAGAAAGGAATGTGAAGACAGAAATATTTGACTGTTTGCCATTTTTCTTTCCCTTGATGACACCTTGGAGCTACCTCAAAACCAAAGGTTGGCCCGGGAGTATATAAAAGTGATGTTTAGCTCATAGCAGAAGAGAATAATGAATGGCAGTGGTTGTGAGAAAACCCTGGGGAACCTTCGGCTGCTGAGGTGTGAGTGTGAAGACCAGATACATAAATATGTAAAAAAAAACCAACAACACAAAACAAAACAGCCTGCAGCAAGCTGGAAATTAAATAGGAGCTTAAATAAACCATATGAGAGGATTATTATTATTATTTTGCTGATGAGTCACAATTAAGAGAGCTTTATTTCCTTTTAATGTTAAAGATCTGAATTTTTTCAAAACTCAGTTTTTCATTCAGATGAGGACACAATGTTGGCTTGGGTCTGTTATGGAAACATGGATCAAAACCACAGTGACAGAGATTCTCCCAGCTTTTTGCATCCTTTCTGAAGGGATTGTTTAGTCCAGGCTTCACAGACACGGAGGAGTGGAAAAAATGTGCTGTATTGCATCTTTGAGCATGTTTATAGCTATTACTAATTAAAAGAAGGGTGCCCAAGCCTGTGAAAGTTGCCCTAGCACTGACTGGAGCTGGGATGTCAAACATGCAGATTATCCCTCTTGGGTTACTTAAAAAGCATTGAAGTTGCTTCGTCTGTCCATCATCTCTTAAATCCCTATTTTCAAATTAACATTATTCTAATAAGATCTGCTGAGATCCTGCCTGTGCCTTACCCAGCTGGGGATACAGTAAGACTGTATTTCATTATCCAATAATATACTGACCTTATCGTATGACAGTTGCTTTGCAACTTCTGTTCTTAGTTCCTCCTGTTAAGGATCTTGATGTGCTTTCACACAGAATTTAATCTTGTTGGTTTTGTGTGTGTTAAATTTGTGTTATCATCCTTGTTATACGCAGGAAAGAACTGTAGATTAGTTACCTTTCCCATAACCCACAAAATCTGTTACAAATCTTTTGGTGAGATGCAGGTTTCAGTAGCATTAGTGAGACAGTTTGCTACTCTGGTCTAAGATTCCAGCTGAAACCTGGATAATGACGTCAATTATAAACTTTAAAAGTGGTGTAAATGGCACAAGTGGTGATTACAACCAGAAAAAATAAATTGTTGTACGTGGAAAGCTTCTCATGCAACAGTAAATCTGTAGTACTGCAGGCTGACCAAGCTCGAGGCATTTTGCAGGATAGTGAACTAGATTCTAGATTACTGCTTCCAGTTACTTTGGAAAAGCAAACGGACTCAACCAGATCAAGGTTTTTTAAGGTAAAAACCTCTGTTCCGTCCTGCTTTTTCTGGATAGAAGTCTTCATTTCAGCATTCAGACAGCTGTAACTAATGTGCCTGCTAATACCTTGGACTACTCAGGGGTTGTATGGCTACATCTTGCTGGAGAAGCCATGACTCCTGAGTTGGTGTCATTATAAACCACATCTTAGTGCACTGTTCTGGAGTGAGGCCTGTAACACCATCTGGCTGTTTGGCTTTCATTATCTCAATCTAAATAACTGTTTGTCCACATTGGTTTAGTTCTTCTAGGAAGGAAGTTCCTGCTTCCAGACTGTGATCCTTTTGCTGAGTGTGGCAAGATGATACGAAAACCACTGACTTAGCACCACTGCTTTATGTATTGATGATTGCTGAGCATACACAGTCCTCCTGCTGCTGCTGAATGTGTTTGCAGTTTGCTCCTTATCCCAAACTGCTTATAGGCCAGGAGGATGCTGATAATACTCTGTCTCCTGCTTCGGCTGTAGTTCATGACCTCTTGTTTTCAAACTTCAGAAAGTATGGCACTGTGACAGCAAAACATAAGACGCGTACATTACAAGCCAATCTCCTCCTGAAGTCGCGTTGCAATCCTGTTTCAGCCAAACATGTTGCCAGTGGAGTGCCTGTAATCTATGGTGCATGTCTGGAGTTTGATTAGCAAACGTAACTCTATAGCCTCTGTGTGCTGATACAAATTCTCCTGCCTGTGTGGTACGATTCGAGACCACAGCCGGTATTTTATGATGTAGTTCTCAGACAGCACGCTAGTAAGTGAGTCATTTCCTACTGTCCTTCAGAATTATACTCCATGCATTATGGGAAACCCCTTATACGTGGTCACTAAAATGCAAGGACATGGTTCAACTGTAAGTGCAGAAAGACTTTAATCCCCCCTGCAGGTAGCTGTGGGAGAGGTAGCATTCTGACAGTGTATGCTAACTCCCCTTTACAAACAGACAGTGTGGCCACATTCGCCTCAACTGTGAGCATGCCTTTGAGGACAAGTCAATTGCTTGCCTTGCCTTGCTGCAGGAGCACCCCGGAGAGCATCCTGCTGTGACTCCATCTGTTACATCCCTGGGGAAACAGGAGGGCATCCTGCCCCTTACTGTGACTTCCAGCCACCCCTGTGTGCAGTGTGCGAGCCCCGTGCCCTGGAGTACTCCGGGTGAGGAGGTCTGCACCTGGAGGCCAACCCACAGCTCCTGTGCAGGGGTGCCATTTTGCAGGCAGTCAGGTACCTTCTGCCTAGGAGCGAGCCACTCAGCACCTGTCTGCACTCCTATCTCCCCCTTACACAGGCCCATAGGTTGATTCAGAATCAGTGATCCTTGATTCCTCCAGCAGAACAGCCTAGTGTCACCTGCAGAGCTGAGAGACAACACCAGAGAGTCTGTTTAGGGGCTGGCTTGCCTCAGGATCTGTGGGAGCCTTATAGGATATGTGGCACGCAGAGTGGGACTGGCCAGGCTGGCGTGGCACGAATGTGACCCATCAGCTTGGTGGTGGTGATGCCCCTGGGGTAGAAGCATCCCCAGGACATCGTATTTTCACATGGAGCTGGGACCTGGGGTGCTGCCACTGTGGTTTGTTCACACTGATGGAGCAGATGGAGCTGCTCCGTGGGGCTTTGCTGCCACAGTAGTCCTGAGCCAGGGATCTCTCAAGCAGACCCCCTAGGAAAAATACATATGATTATTCGGTGTGATTTAGCCTTGCCAGCAATCTGTGTTAGAGTTCATTGGTCATCTTGGCAACATGTGACTTTAAGGTACAGAACAATGCAAAATTTGTTCTTACAGTGTAAGTCGATTTCCATGTCCAAAACCTTTGCTACTAGTGTGACAATATATAAGCCTGTAGCTAGTGGAAATCATATGCTGTTATGAAACCATGATAGATTTATGCCACGTGAACAATGGAAGTCTGTTGTTTCGATGATATGATATATGCTCCAAGTTTTTGGACTATATATTTAAATAGAAAATGTTTCAAAGCTCTGATATATGCAATAGAAGACTTATATTATGGTGTACAGATTTGTACTCTCAATACTCTGATATGATTGCACCTCTACATCATCTCCTGCTGTCTGTCAGTGCCTGCTGCAGTACGTGGAGCTTGTAACGGTGCACGTGAAGGATAACATCTACAAGGGGAGTATGGGAATTTCTGCTGATTGACTGGAATGCAGCACAAGGCTACGTGTGCTAAAATGAGGGGACAAATGTGTAGAAGGCCTTTAACTGAGCTTATTAATTGTGGCAGATTTTTACATTCCAGTTTTCAAATGTATAGATATCCATATGTAGGCATGCAGCACTTCAAGATTTTATGTAGTTTTAATATTATATCCAACCTCTTCCATGTGCCTGCAGAATGTTCTAACTCTGTACCCAAAATAAGAGTTGCTTAGAGAGGAGCCCAAACTCTTGCTCCCAGATCCCACTCACACTGCTGTCCCACTGAGGTGGACCAGGAGGTGAGGGCACTGCAGAAAGCTAGACCTCTTTCTGGTTGTTACTGGGAGGTCAGGAAGCTCAGCCCCTGCGGGCTGGAAGGGCTGTGGGCAGAGAAGCCCCAGCTCAGCAGTGGGAAGAGCTCACATTGCTCCAGTAGGTGCAGGTAATTGTGGGCTGGCATCTGATACCAGCTCACCTCAGCCTTGGCATAAGAGCGTGGATGCGGGGCTGCTGGTAACCAGGGGAGTTCACAGAACAGAGTGTTTTCTGCTGCATCCACATCAGGTGTCATGGAGTATCTTAAAGGTTGTTTGTTTTCTAAATGCTGCAGTTTTTTGTGTGTTTCAGTTGCTTTATGACTTGCTGCCTGAACGTGCAGACTTCCAAACTCGGTGGCTCAGCTGCAATTAGTCAAGTGGCATTTGTTCTGCTCTGGATCAGTACTAGAATAACTTACATTTCACTTTGCACTGGGTGTTTGCTCCCCTTACTATGTGGTTGTATCTGCTTATTCATCTTACGCTGCTTATGCTGTTGGATGAACTGGAAAAACCTACAGCAGTGTATTGGATTCAGTTTTGAGTGTCGTTCTTGAGCTGAGTTTGCCCGCCTGTGAGAGCAGGGTCCCGGCTATGAGCTGCCTCAGCACCTCGTGGTGGGATGCCATAAAGCATTTCGGGATCCGCAGAGAAAAGTAGTTCTATTTTTATACAGGAGAGATCTGGGGGGGACTTGTCAGTCCCCCGAATCGAGAAGAAATTCTTGGCAGTCGCTTTCCCTGTGGCAACCTGGGGCAGAACCACTTTCCTCCTACTGATCAGTCCTAACGAGAGGAGAGATCAGGGCTCCAGATAACTGAGAAGCTGATCTATGGCAGTGATGTCATGCTCCAGCTGGGACGTATTTCACAGAGGACTGTGCATGTCACCTCCTTCGTGCTAGTGGTGAGCACGTCTGAGCAGCAGTGGGCTGAGGTAGGAGCACTGGGGCAGCTGTGCTGGCAGCCCCGGCACGAGCAGGGTTCATCCATGCCGGGCCGTGTGTAGCTGCTCGTTCTCTGTGTTTCCTGTAGCGTGCTAGCTCTGGCTCCAGCATGGCGTTGCAGCCTGCTGCAATAGCTCCATCTCCCCACTCCCAGCAGGGTAGGGCAGTGCCCTGAGTTGCCACATCTTAGGACACGGGTGGGTGGCTTTCTGTTGGCCTGCATGCGAGCATAGCAGCTCCTAGGGCTCGTGTAGAACATGCTCCTCGGCCTCATAGGGGACGTGAAGCAGCCTGGGTCTGCGAGCATTGTCCTGGCTGTGACATGGGAGGAAGGAAAGGCTGCAGAGAGCGCCTGGGGCTGGCTCAGGAGTGGGGGCTCAGGTCACTCCAGTCTGTGCCTATGGCTTGCTGAGCAGATCCAGCAGACAGGCACATATGTGATGAGTTGTGTTTTCATCCGTGAAATAATATGTGCGATATCTAATGAGCTCGGGTACAATCTGACCGGGACAGCTGCCAGCATGGATTGCCTATTTCATTGCATGACACTGTCTAATTTCATTTTATTTATTGCCCTGTGTAGCACCTACAACAACAATGTCTGGGCGATGACAGAACAATCATTCTAACAAAGTACACCGGATAGTTTTTATGGCCTCTGAGACTTGTACTGGCAACTCCACGAGACACAATACCAAAGGATGGAGACCACTGGGCTGATCCCGTCTGGCAGTCTCACTGCTCCTTGATGCACGAGCTGTTGGGATGGGGCAGAAGCTTGACTCTGTCCATCTCCATCCCATTAGCCTTGGCCTCACTTGGTCTGCCCAGCGTGCCTGGAGGCAGAGGGGCCCTAAGGTTGCTGAACTGAAGGCAGTTCAAAGAGCTGAGCAGATTTCCTTCCTCCACAAGCTATTACAAGTCCATGGGGGGACACATGAACTGTTGATTCTTTCTCCTGAGTCGTTTTTATAAAATGCATCACCTACAGAGCTTCTGCAAATGAGAAGTTCTGTGAGTGGGGGGGCTCCTCATCCATCTCCCAGCCAGTGTCACACCTTAGCTGGGGTTGTATAGCTGCTGGAGCTAAGCACACATTCCCCTTACATTTTTCTTAGGTCTTTCCAGGCCTTAGTTTTGCTCAGAGTGTGTTCTGGGTTTCTTGTTCTCCTCAAGATCATATGGGTAAGCAGTGTCACGGTCCAAAGTTAGCATGCTTTCAACTGGATGCTCCTGTTGTGGGGTTTGTTCTTTTCTCTATACCTTTGGTGGTTGTAGCTGTAAACTTACCCTTCAGATCACCCTTTTTTATCAAAGATCATCTGAGCTCCATTCTGAAGTTTGGTTTTGGTTCATCACACACAACACACTTCAAAAATTATGGCCTCAGATCTTTTTTCATGAGCAAGTATGTAATCCTTAAGCTAGAGTGCATGTTTAGTACTTTGTTTTTTTAACCTTGCTTGGAACTAATAGCATTGGGATTGTGCAGAGAAATTTTAGACCAGGAAAACCCAATCTGAATACATCCAACTGTTGTCCCCAGGCTGCTTAAACCTGGGAGCAGGGCTGGCTGTGACCCTATTGCTGCCGTGACCTGAGGTAGCTGGCTGTAGGGCAGCTCCGTGTCAGCTCCCATCCATCACCCCAACAGCTTCTCTTCCTCAGCAGTTCGACAAATTTTCTTTCACATTGTCTTGGAAGCCAACATGTAAAAGCCTTGCAAAGATGATACCCCAGTGAAATAAGCTGTGTAGAGGGTGACCCCATGAAATAGGTATACCTAGATTGACTGAGCTCATTTTCTTATTCCAAGTGCCATTTAAATGTCTGTGCTCCTTACAGTCACTGCTTTCCCAAGCCCGTGTGAATCAGCAGCACGTTGCTGTCCTGATTTACAGAAACGAAAGCTCGATTTTTCAAGCAACTTGTGTTTCACTTGAGACCACGAGGAAGGTGAGATCCCGTTGCACCAGGCTGCCTTCCTGTCCCCAGCCTGCTGACCTTGTGCAGCTGTGCTGCCCGTGTCCACATGGCTCTGCTGCAGTGGAGGAAGGCGAGCTGCACTGTGCTGAAACGCTGTCCAAGTCAAGCGCTGTAAATGTATTTAGCTCTTGGTCCACTGTTGCAAGACAGGTTGCAGCACTTACATTCCCTTGAAACCAGTGACAAGGAGACACCGTAGCGTGCTCTAAAATAGCCCTTTCACATTTCCAGTGCCTTTAAATATCTCTAAAAAACAGACTGGATATTATTTGCCTACAGTCAGACAGGATGTCTAGACCCAGGCTTGCATTGTAGCTGCAAGGCTATTCTGTTTCCCCATAGATAGCTGCAGAACAAAATAATGAGATGAGAAGAAAAAAAATGAGATGATTATTTTTACAAACTCCTTAAAACGCATGAATATGGCAGTGCTTTTCTGCAAGACTGGAGTGTGTTCTGTCCTGCTGGTCTTCTGCGAGATAAGCTGCCCTAACAACTTGTCTTGGACTTTGGTTTCTCACTGAAAGCCTTGATTTTTCTGTTGGGAAAGCTAATATCCTAAACATATGTCCCATGATTGATTCCTCTGTATGCATATTCCGTGTGTGTAATGCTCTCTTAAGGGAACAAATACTGCTGTAGTTGAGTCAGCAGGACTGGAACGCTAATTTAATTAGTGTCTACTGGTCAATATTTACTAGCAATGACAAAACAACTTTTTGCTGTGTTGGGAATGTAACACTGTATCCCCAGTGCAATAGCACATGGATAAAATGCTTAGTTAACCCATTAGAAGTCCTTCTAATCTGTCCCTAATAAAAACAAAATTCAGCTTCCCTGAAGTATCATTTTTTAAAGATCTGATCTATTATTGTGATATTTCTCTTAGAAGTTTTCCGAGGAAGGATTTGTATTCATCAGCAAAGGATTTTTAATTATCATTGTTGATTATGAAATCATTAAGGCGAATTAAATCATCTCATCTGACCACTTCAGGGATATGAGAGAGCATCACTTATGGCCGGTTGGGGCATGAGCCCCTCATACAGCTGCAGCATCAGAGTCTTTTTGGAAGCATTCAGCCCTGCAGAGGCCTTACAGCCCTCCGGTGCCTTCCTGACCCCAGGGGTCATTTCAGCTACTGGCTGCTCAGCCTTTATAGTTGTGCCTGGGAATTAATGTTAAATGTCACAATGTACCTGGGGAGCCAACTGATTTTTGGATCCCTCAGTCCAGCCTTGGAATTTTTACAGCTGATGGTGCTGTGTAAAAGCATGTTTGCATTGTGCACCATGTATCTTCAGTACCAGAAAGCAGAAGCTTTTGGGATAGTCGTGAGGATACTGAAGTGTATGTCCTTACAGAAAACACAAGCCCTGTAAGTGATTCATGTTTGTGTGTCATCCGGGTCCACTGCTGTCTTCTGGATCATGGGAAACTTCACTGGAGCAGTGCATAGGAGTAAGGAATCGGGCAAAACAATAGCAGGGCTACAGAAACAAGCAACTCGTGCTCTTGGGGAGCACAAGTCAAGTCATTCTTGTCATCAAACATCCCAGTCACCTGCTGGGATACCTGGGGGAAAAATTAGGGTAGCAAAACACATATTGTTTCTTTTGTTAAAAGTGCCAAGTTCGGTGGAGATGAATTGGCCATCTGTTCCACTCCCAGCAACGCTCTGGCAAGCTGTAAAGCTCATTTTTATACGTTGCCACTTTCCATCAGCGCTAACAAAAGTCAGAGGGAATTGTTTGGGTTTTTCCTAGAACATTCTTCCTTTTGACAACTTGCAACCAAGAGCCCTTTCTACAAGTTTTGTTCTCCCTCTGGCCTCCCCGTGTTTGCACAAGACGTTCAGGTACCTTATCTCTGAGCAGGAGGAAATCAGACACCTGTTTAGGCTGGAGACCAAAACCCCTTGGTCAGCTTCACAACAAAGAGCACTTGTCTAAGCAAACACTCCTCATCCTGGTGTTGGTCCTTTGGCTGACCCAGGCCCTGGGTTTGTGCACACATCGCCTTGCAGGACAGTCCCTGTTGCTCTGTTACAGGAGGATCATGGCCTTCTCCCACCGTTTTCCCCCCTTAGCACAGTGGCACGATGCAGCCATTAGGTGTGTCCCAGCTGACTGTTGCAGTGTGCAGAGGTGTTCTCCTGCATGCTTGTAGAGGCCCAGGAGCAGTGATGAGGTTGCTGGGGATGCAGAGGGGAGGGCGGCTCCTCTGCCTGCACAGAGATGTGCTCCTGCCTGGAGGAATGGCTTTGTGTGCATTCAGATTTTCCAAATTCCTGTAAATATTTTTAATAATAATTCTTTTGCAGTATTTTTCCCTTCCTGAATAGCTGTTGCTGAATGCCAGCCAACCAGCTGAGCTCTCTTGTGTCAGGTTTCTGTATATGCATATTTTGAAATTCCATTTTGCTAAATGAAACCTTTTAAAAGATGTTCCTGAGCTTTTTAAACTTGTTAAGGAAGTCTCCCTTCATTCTGGGGTTGCAGACGGTTAACAAAACAATTGCTGCTTCTTTTGAAAAGTACAGTTGCATTTGCATTTCTCCTCCAAATACTTTTCCGGGATAAATGCAAGGAAGAGCTTCAGGAATTCTCTCTTTATTGATTTGTCCCCCCTCCCCCACCCGAAATCCCTTTGACAAGGGCAAGCGTGCCTCTCGAGAACGTGACTTTTCAAGGCTTCCTGCCCCAGCCACCCCCACGCAGAGCAGTGGGAGGGCAGCAGGTGTCTGTGCTGTGCAGGAGAGAGGACCCCCCCAGCCCTGCCCCAGCACTTTGCATGGGATTAAGGCAGCAGAAGGCATACTTGGCTGCATGGCTCTCCCAGGCCCTGCTGCCCCAACATTGGCAGCGCAGCGGCTCGCTGTCAGAAGACCATGAAATGAAGTAAGCAGCGTCAAACAAATGTCCTGTGACAACTGTCAGGCCATTAAATTACAGAGTAAATAATCACAGCCTATTTAGATACCTAATTAGCTTCCGTATGATTACTAGAGTATGAAATAATGCTTCATTGCTGGAGAGGAGCCAAGGAATACTCACGTACCCCTCCCACTGCTGTGCGGATTGCTGCTGGCAGGTAACTAAATCCAATAATTACTACCAGGGAAGAAAAAAAAAAGCATGTCTGCTGTTCTCTCTCCAAATTGATTACAATTCAACAGAACAAGGGATGTGAAAGAAAGCCCTGGAAGCAGGAGGAATTTGAAACGCTCGGTTTTGGGCATGTAACCCAATCCAGGGAGCTGGGGGACCGTGCCACCTGCCGCACGGGATGCAGTGCAGCAGCAGCAGGGCTGTGCATGCTCCAGGCACTTTTAGTGTGAAGACAGTCTTTATCTATCTAAATGAGCTGCACGCTTGCTGTGGTTTTGCCTTTCCCCTCACATTCTTGTGGTTCCGTGTCTTTCTTGATTTGCATCAAGAATTGAGCCCAATTCCAATCTAGGTTTTGTCTGTATATAAGAAAAAAGAAATAAAAGGTGACAAACTGTAATTCTTGGTTCACACCTATCCAGTAGAAAACCTTAGCTCTGGGATGCCTAAAACTGGCCTGGCATTAATGAGCTTACAGAAATCATGCCGGAGTGTTGCTGGTAATGCACCAAAGCTCTCCAGTTCTGGGTTTCATCCAGACACTTTCCTAGTGCTGAACCCAGGCAGCAGCTGCAGTGCCAATTTCCAAGCTGAAATCCAGCCCTGACAGCAGAGTAAAGCCCAATGGGTGGCAGAGTGGGTCACTGGTGGGGAAGGAGACTGCACTGCAGAGCGTACTGTGTGTGTATGGATCTGTCTCCTTGTGTTACTCCCACCCAGGGCTTTGGCTGACTCTCCTGAGAAGGACAGGAATACATGGAGCTCCAGGTGCTTCCGTTGCTCCTGTCCTTTGTGCATCTCATGGGATATCAGATAGCTGGGAGACGAGGTGCACCTGCCTTTGATGCAGGGTTGTTGGCACACAGCACGCTGTGCTGCTTGGCATGAAGATGGGAGCATCCTGGGCACACAGCTCCCTCTGCCCTGCTGCTCTCCCAGTGTTCCTCCTTGTACGTTTTCAGGGTGAGCTTGGGTCAGGGTGATCCGTGTGGGAACACATTGAGTGGCAGTGTGCTGGGGAGAGAGTTTAGCAGGGCGATGCTGGCTTAGGTATGGCAGCACTGCTGGTGGCAGAGGGAGGAATGCAGAGGGGGTTTCCATGTAGGGGTTTCCTTTCCCTCCATAAAGAGGAGTGGCAGCAAGGCCATGTCTTTCTTTCCCTCTCTTCTGATAAGCAAGCGCAGCACTGGGACTGACAGGGTGGAGACAGCTCTTAACCATGATGGCAGGGATTGGGGAATGCAAAAAATTTACTGTCCTGTTCATCACTCTGCACTGTGGTTATGGACATACACACGTGTCCATAATTCCCAATGAAACAAGCCCCACACGTGAATTCTGCCCCCTAATCTATCTCGGGCACACCTCAACCATGGTTGTAAATTACATACAGACACATGACATGGATATATTGTCAGGCTAGGATTTTTCCACTCTGTGCATTTAATTTGACTCAACAGTGTCGCCCTAGTTTCTGCAGATTACAGAGTCCACACTCTCAATCATTTCTATTGCTCCCATAAGGAGGGAATTTTGCTTTCTTTCTTTCTCGTGTGCTTGCACCTGCTGTGTTTTATTGTCCCCTTTAACCCTTTTGTGCCATAGGTGCGTTCTCCTGAAGCTGTGTGCCCTGCCCTGGAGGTGTGGGAAGGGCAGGAGGAGGGGTTCGTGCTGCTGTGTGCTTTGTGCCCTCCTGGTCATCCAACTCTGGGAATGTATTTTCAGTTTTTTCCTTTGAAATATGTAACGAGAAATATTGCCAGTGCATACTGTATTCCTCTGCTGTTAGTTCCTTGAGTAGATTGACAGCTGTAAGAATGATGTCTTTTGACGATGGTATTTGACACTTAACTTTGCAATATTTCACAAACAAGGGAGGGGGAATTGATCACAGCATCCTTTTTTTCTTTCTGTTTTTGTTGTTCTGTGTGCCTTGCCATTGGGTTGGGGGACCATCTCAGTAGACCAAGTTTGTCATTTTCTTTATTGATGAATCTGTAAAGTTGTGCAGATAACTTACTTTCAGAGATCTCCCTTGGATGTTCACTTAACACTTCAGCAGGAGGACACTGTTCTTTAATATACCTCTGCCAGGTATTAAAAAGAGTTCTGGTTAAAATCTTGGGGTTGATGGCCACTGGCACCCCAGCTCCCTGTGCTTACCTGCCGTACTTGCAGCATCCTCTCTGCACTGATGTTTTTAGACTAAAAGAGGGGAGATTTAGGTTAGATATCTGAATAGGCTGTGATCTGCCTGTGTTCGGGAAGGAGAATACCTCCAAAGGAAGAGGAACTGCTTGTTTCTTAGTCTTACAGCAAGAAAGAGATGTCTGGCAGACAGAGGAAAGCGTACTCACCTGGGACATTGTGCTGGTGATGCAGAAATTCAGCAAATGACAGATGTACCCCCTGTGCTTCTGGAGTCCATGCAGCTGTCCATCTGATGACAGTACATCTCTAACCTTGGCTCTGACAGAACTGCTGCTGCTCTCAAGTCAGAGGCATTGCTTTTTGTGCTGTCAGCCCATCCCAGCATCACTTAGAGCAGCTGGTGGTTTTCTTATAAGTAGCTCAGCTACCATGGCTAGGAAAAATGAGACTGGGCAAGCATGAGAGCAAGCGGGACCCGAGCCCACGTTCTGCATTGGAAGGATGGACACTGTGTGCCAACAACAGCTCAGGTGTGGACTTGGCTCCTCTCTGCAGCTGTAGCTTTCCCTGTATGGAAGTTGCAGTGATGTAGAACAGGAGAAAATACAGGTTTGCTGGCACGTGTATACGATGCCTTGCTAACAGCTCTGCTCGATGCAGTGGTGTCTGAGCTCAGGCTTCTCCCTGGTGTGTACTTTGATGAAAGTCCTTTAGTCCCGGTCTCATGCAACCTTTACTGCTGCTGGTGACTTCAGTGTTGTTCCTGTAGCTCATCCCAAACCTAGTCAAATATTTCCAGAGAAGTATTTAATCATAGAGCATTCTTCCCATGTTTTATGACATTAGCTAAGGGTGAGTTCCCATCCAGGAGCTGAAGAACTGCGTTTGTTTGATTATCCACCGTAATGTTTGTTTTTCTTCCTGTCAGACAGAAACGGGCTTGTCACAGCACATGTCACCGGAGAGGAGGTGTGGGGGAGAGGAGCGTGTTAGCACAGGGCTCCGTGCATGAGTCGAGGCACTGTTCACCGTCCCATGTGCAACCCTGCAGACCTTCCCGGAGCCTCTCTCCAAGGCACAGTTTCCTTCTGGTTATCCAACGTTCCACCAGTGGGGAAGGAAAATGATGTCTGCGAAGGTGCTAATTGCTTGTGTTTATCAAAAGTCCAAGAGTCTGCAGAGAGCTGGGGGGGCGTTTATGGCTCGGAAACTTCTCAGTGCCCAACCACTTCTGAACAGGCGGCCGGCACAATTTATGGCTCCGCTCACCGGAGAACGCTCCGTGCAGGGCTGGGTTGCACTTTTAAGAGGTCAGATGTTTAGTATAGAGAAGATGAGAAGTGACTGAGCTGGTACATGACTCAGAGGCTGCAGTAGTGAGCAAAACATGCAGATTGGCCGTTTGTAAACCCTGCAACGAATTACTGCGGTGCAGTTCGGCTCCAAAATGAGATAGGAGGCAAAGGACAGCCCACTTTTAGGTGAGGGAGGTCAGCAAGCAGTGCTGATCTGGGTGAGGTTTGCATGCCAGTCCTCACACTGCTGCAGATGTAGGGGCAGCGTTATCTCTAGGCTTTGTTTGGAGGAGTCAGGCACTGCATCATTGCCTGACATGATCCAAGTCCTCCTCCTGCCCCACCCAGCATTTGACCTGTCCTGGATAAAGGTGGTGATAGCTTTGGATTTAGTTATGAAAGGACAGGGAATACGATAAAAGCAGAACTCACAAAATATTAATCTTCCCACTGCAAGGCATTATGTACAGGCTGGCTAGAGGAGCTCTGCAGAACTAACCTCTCAGTTGAGGATACAGTCCTGGACACTGCTAAAATGTCTGCTGGCTTCAGAGCATCCCCCTGTGCAAACACATAGCAAGAAGGTGGCTGTGGCTTCTTGCTGCAGGAAAGGTCAGTAAAACTTTCAGTTGTGGGAAAACTCCTGGCCAGTGAGTGCTGCTCTGCAAAGGTGGCACAGCAGGAATGTACTTACAAGTCACTCAGGCAGGGAAAGTATCAATCATGTAGCCTTTGTTAAACATGGAACTATATTCAAGCCATCTTGCTATCATAAAAATGACTTTTTGCTTGTCATTCAAGTGAAATTTGGAAAATCTCTCTGGTTGTTAGGTTATCATTGCTGCAGAGCATGTGTAGGAAGGAAGGTGACATTGTCCCTCAGCACTGCTGACCCCTGGTGCCTGCTGACAGACCTGGGTTTGGGGTGCACGTGTCCCACTTTTGGTTCTGGGGCCGTGGTTGAAGAGGCCATGGCTGCCCCGTGCCAAGCCCTGCTGCTGCTCCCTGACCCTGAGCCGCAGGGAATGGTGGTGCCACTAGGACAGCATCCTTAGGGATGGGCAGCAGCTCCAGCTGGGCAGAGAAGGAGGGGAAGACGAGTGCCTGTTTGACAAGAATCGATTAAATTGACATTTTTCCCAAGTCTGTAACACCTCTGGTAGGAATTTGTAAATGTCCCTGCCTGTATCTTTACTCATGAGCTTTCTCATCCTGTTTTCTCCCAGTCCTATTTTGTGTGTGGGGTTAGCTGCTGGCTGAGGCCGACTCAAAACAACCAGGCAAGTCGTATCTGTAGAAAAAGTGTCTTTTCCCTAAAGGAGAAGCTTGTTGGGCCAGGTTCGTGCTGTTCTGGTACAACGTTATGGTAACGCTTTGAGGATCCAACCTCAAACTGTACACTTTCTGAGCAGAGACTGCTTTTTTTGTGTAACTATTGGTCAGGAGGCAGCGACAGCCCTGGAACCTTTGTGGAAATCTGTTATTCCATGTGTGGTACTCAACACTTTATAAATAAAGATCAAGCATCCAGTGAATCATTCCAGAATTTATTCCAAATACTGATGAAAAAAGAGGAAGGATAATCAAACTTGACTGCGTTGCTGGAGAGCACGGCCTAATTAAGAGCTTCACAGCTTTGCAGGATATCGAGGGAAAACCACCCCTGTCCTCCTGCACCACGTGAGTCCCTGCTGGTGCTCTGCAACACTGCATTCATACGGGAACGTCTCAAAGGATGCGATCAGGAGTTTCGCAGTGCTTTCTGGTAGGCTCGAGGCAGGGATTTGCATTAGTCAGCAAGTTACTGGGGTAGCGACTCTGAATTCCATGTCATGTTTTGGCACTGTCACCTTCTTTTCCTCTAATGACAATAAAACTGTCGTTGTAATCTCCTTTAATTGAAGAAGCAAGTGCAAACCTTTCAGAGTCATTGAGGTAGGGGATAAAATACATGTTTTCAAAGGAGGAAATAGTGCTGGGTGGCCGTTGGATGTGGTTTTCTCCTGCTCTGTGTTAATCTACAGATTGAGTCTGTAAAGGTTCCACCCATTTCGTTCCACTTTCAGAGCACAGCAGAAAACAGTATCAAATACTGACTTGAGAAATATCTTCCAAACAGGCAGCAAAGATGGCACGTGGTGAGAGAGGGCGAAATGCTGCTGTGATTGTTCTTCTTTAAGTTTTTTGCTCCTTTTTATGCCACGCAGCCAGAAATGTATGACAGTGTATGCAAATGATGGCACTGGCAGTCAGACGAGCCTGCTTATCTCTCCTGGCATAATTACACCTGGCATCACTTTCTCGCCAGTCTCCTCCTCAGATTAAATAGCACTGTCTGGGAAAGGAAAATACTCAAGTTCAGTTACTAGCACAACAGCTGGAGTCCTTACGTGAGCCAAGCCGTGCAATCTACGAAGTGCCCCTGGCTTCTTTGGATGGTAAGATGCATACCATGCAGCATGTCCTTATGCAACAAGAGAGGCCAACTCAGCAGAATCGAGTGATGGTGTGAGACTGACAAGTCAAGGCTGGGAGCCCTGGGGAAGGCCTGCATGTGCTCCCACGTCGAGCCCCCTGCCCAGGGCCTTATCTCTTTTGTATATAAAGCTCCAGTGGGCTCTTCCAAGGGTTTGCTTCCATTTAACTTTGTGCAGAATTGCTTTCCATAATTCTTGCCTTGAGCAGGATTTCACTGGGGCCAGCGGTGCTAAGCACCAACCTGACATCTCAGCAAAGAGGCCAACGTGACTGCTGGATTTCCTTCACTTCGATAGAAAACTTTGTTGATGTAAATGGAGAAGGCTCATGGAATCAAGGGATGGAAAATACCTGCCAGGTCATCTTGTCAGCTCTTCTGCCCACGAGGGGCTTTTCCTAAAGTATCTTCTTGAGAATATTGATGGCTCTAGTTATAAAACCATTCAAGTAACAGGGCTTGTGTGGCTTTCCTGGGCCGGACAAGGTGTGCTCTTGGGTTACTTTCCCTGTCTCAGAGCTTTCCCTGTCACTTTTATTAATGAGTTTTTGCTTTAGCACTATGATACCTCTCTGATTTTCACTGATTCACACATTGGAGGGCCTCTGGAGACCTGGTCTTACAGCTTGACCCCCTCCTCACATTCTGGAATCAATTTGATGCATATTTCTCAGGCCCTGTTTGAAAAAAACCCACTGTGTTTGCAGCGTAGGCCGAACATCTCACGAATCACTTGAATAACAGCTGGGAGAAGATTCCAGTTCAGAACCTTGGAGCAGGAGTGGCTCTGCCACCCCAGTACCCAACCTTTGGCTCCTGTGCAGCTGTAGGTGCAGGCAGCAGGGCGGTGCATTGGGACCTGCCTGCATCACCCTGCCTGGAAGTGGCTTTCAGCCAGACATTCCTTTGTCATCTCAGCACAGGGATTACCAACAGCATTCACTGCCGTTACGCTACCTCATGCTGAGGTCTGCAGTGCTGAGTAGTGCAAAGCAATGCTCGTTAAGGGCTGTTAGTGCTGAGCCTTGCAGAGCACGCGGGACTTGCTCCATTCCCACAGCAGTGGCTGACTAAGCTGGGTTAGGGTAGCCCAGAGCCACGTGCTGAGCCATCCGAGCCCCAGCCAGCGATGCACGCAGCATTGGCAATGACGTGAGCCGTAGTGCAGAGCAGAGTGGAGTGGAGCTCAGGAGTGGAGCAGGGTCCAGCTACGGCGTCCAGGCTGTCGTGCCAAGGTACCGCAGAGGCTTCGACCGCAAGTACATATTGCTGGCAGGACAACAGCAGTGAGAAAAACAGTCCCCAAGCAGTAAATACGGGCAAAGCTCTCAATATAATGGAAAAATACAGATGCATCTGCATTCAAGTGTAAGACCTCTAACAAGAGTTATTTCTATCCCCCTATTTCCTGCTAGTGTGGCTTTCCTAGAAATGGACACCGAGTCCTCGTTAATGGACCCAGCTGGGGCCTCTGCCTGTACTGCCTTTCACTCACCTGCCTGGATGCCCATTTATTCCTGGAACTGCAGCGTTGGGAAATGAGCGCTTTAAAGAGCTCTCGCTGAATTCTGTGGTTGAAAACCATGCAAAATGAGCTAAAGAAGAAAGTGTACTGAGATACTTGCTGCTTTTAGCGTGCACTTCATAATGCAGGCAGTTGGGATCCAGCTTTGCAGAATGACCTGTATGTTGCCTTCGTAAAAAGCCAGGAAGCAGACAGGATTCCTTAGTGTAGAACAGAGCTGGTGGATTCGTTCCTAACATGGCTTTCCTAGAAAATGTGGATCTTCTCATACATGTAGAGACTCCCTTTTGGAAGTTTTCATTTTCTAGTAAAGTGTTTGGGATAGTTTTATAGGGTTGAAGTACTTCAAATGATGCAGAAGCTTCTTCTGAGCATTTTTTGTTTCTGTCAGCTGTATTTTTCTTTTTAATTGAGAACTGCAAGCTCACCAGGGTACTCTCCTGTTGAAATTGCCAGCCATTGCCACTTTATCCTTCTCCCAGGGACCTTTGAACCGTTTGGCTGATTGCAGCCAAGCTGGGCAGAGGAGCAGAAGTCATGCAGACAGCCCCCAGGTTCATCAGAACAGGTCCCACTGCAGGTGAGATGCCAAAGAGCCCACGGAGGCAGGGGGGAGCAGCCAGGGAACAGCTGGCACAGTGCTGGGCTTCACCCAGGCTGCACTGCTTCCCCATGCTGTCTCCTTTCTTGGTTTCTTTCTGGATGCATGTTGAAATAGAGGACAAGTTCTGCACAGAGACAACTTTTTCAGTATACTGTGCAGTGCCCAGTGTAACACACTTCTGATATCAGGTGTCTGCTATAATAAACAGCTGTATGGACCACCAGCCCGATCTGTTCCCATACAGCAGGAATTTTCCTGTGTCGTTGTCTTCTTTTTGTACTCAGTAATCCAAAAAGATACTTCCCTGGAATTGCTGTAATCGCTGGGAATGACTGATCTGTCCTCATCAGTATTTCTTTTCCTCCTTCTTTCTGAATGCTTCTCCCTGTTGTGCTGGTAACACTCGTCTGTGTGCAGCTTTCCTTACATTTTGGCAGACATGGGGAATTTCAGCAGCAGTAAATTTAAATGGATAGAATTAAGAAGGAAGACAGCTTTTTGGAACACGGAGCAAGGCTTTCTTGGTGTTTTTTTTTTTTTTAATTTTCCTAGATATATCATCTATGAATTCTCACCTGGGACTGCTTTTATGTAGAAAAAAAATCACGTGCCTAAATGTCTATCAGCTGCACCTGGAATTGGAAGTAGCCTTCTGCTCCAACCATATTTCTCAGTTGCCTGTCCCTGGAAGGAGCTCTCAGGATCCAACTTCGACTTGTCAGATTTGTATTCCCTTGGCCTTTGGTTCACTGTGAACATGATATTTAGCAACTTGTTGTAGTAAACAGTTGGACTAGGCATGAAGTGCTCATTTCTCTCCATTGTCCAGCAGTGCGAAATAGATTGATTCTGGGTGCGAGTCAGCATGAATCCGCTTTTGTGGGGTCACACTGATCTGTGCCAGCGGAACTGTGAGCTGAACCATCCCCTTACACCCCGAGCCAGGCCTGCTTCCTGCCTCCAGCACGTGCTCCTTTGTTCCCTGGGCTTCCTTCAGATCATCCTTCTTACCGGGGTAACCGTACACTTCCCTGTGTGCCGTGCTGGAGGAATGCTGTGGGCAGCTTTCTAATCCCTGAGCAAAGCTGGAGGCAGCACCTAGTATATCACATCTCCATGCACTAAATGTGTCCCATTCCCTCATGGCCCCTCCAGGCCTGGCCTGCCCGCTTGACATCTCCTCAACCCAGGGGGCATCTCTTGCTCCCCGGAGCCCCCGTTGTACACCAGCACATCTTACATTAGGAATATTTTCCAGATGTTTGGCTTAAATTGGCCTCTGCTGGCTTCCTCCCCTTTTCTCCTAGCTGAACCCAGTTGCTTTGAGGAGGTTTTTCAATTGCAATGTGTGTTTGAACAAAAGCGTTACAGGTTGGTAGGACCACAGGAAGTATTTTCACTGGCGCTGAAACAATTAGTGACTACAGGAGTCCAAAAGGCCCATGGGAGGAGTTGGCATCCACGAGGGGTTGCAGCCTGCAGATTCAGGCCTTCCTCCCGCAGCATTCCTCCTCTCAGCCGTCTCCCAGACCCCCTGTGATGTGCCTCATCAGGTCCTTGTCCTCGCTTATGGCCCTGTGCAGTGGTGGGTCCTGGAGATGTAGTGCCACCGATGTGAGCTGGGTCCCGTGTACATGAGGACCGTGCTGCTGTGAGGCCCATGGCGGTACTCTACGTGGGGACACCCGGCTCAGCCCTCAGACCAGCAGGCCGCTGTGCTGCTGAATGCAGAGCAGCACTCAGCTCCATCCTGTGCCTGCATGGCCATGCTCGGACGTGGTGCAGAGATGCTGCACAGTGAAAACAGGGTATTGGGATGCTTTGCTTTTCCTGGGCCTTATGTCCTATGTGCCACACTCCGGTGGGCTGGGCTGCTGGTATGGAGGAGGCTCCTGCATGGAGGAGACGTGGGCTTGTGCCCTCAGCTTGCTGGAATCACTCTGTGTCACCCTCTGCGTGTCCTGCTTCCTTCCTGTGTCCCTTAAAAAAGAGAAACCAGAAAACTAGCTGTTGGTCAGCAACTGTTGGGGTCAGGTGTACTTATCGCTCTGGGCCTGGGGAATCAAATGCAAACTGCAGCTGTTTTGCTGGGAGATCCCCTGGCCAGTTTTGCCCTTCCAGCAGAGCCTGTACTTTGCCAGTGGTGATGCTGGGAGTTCATTAGCAGAAGAGCTCAGAGAGAGAAGGCTGCGACCTTGCGCTGTGCATACAGAAGCCAACAGGACCAGTTTCACCAGCCTATCACTATTACCATTCGTCCAAAGGATGGGCTGAGGAATTCTACCCTCCTTACCCCTTAGGAAAGTCTTGGTTTGATCTTGTTTTCATCCTACGTGGTCCTTAATCCCATCAGCATGTTTAATTAAGCGCTATCCTAAAAACTGTGATAGTTGGTTCATCTAAAGATATGCAATCTGTGACTTTATGAGAAGAAAACGGTTGTTTGCTTTTTTGGTATTGATCCATGTAAAAATTAGCCTCCGAAGAAGAGCAAAATGTGTGTGCTGGAATGCAAAGGAAAGAGCAAGCTGGGCTGTGATGCAATACCCAGGAGCTCCGCTTTGGGTCCACAAGCTGCATCTGCAAACAGCAGCAGCAAAAACAACAGAGGAGCTCTTTTCGTGATATGTGAAGTGCAATTATGAGGTGAAATATGAAGTTGGTATCTTAATATCTTAACGATACTGAATTTATTTTCAAAGTTAAGCTGTACAGAATGAATCATTTATCAGTGGGCCATATGGAAAGGCACTTATCTAAACCTCCTTCCTAGTCCCAGGTGTGCTTCTTTGGCAAGAACAAATCACACACAGCATTTGGAAGAGAACTTAAATTCCAGATGCGCAATTTTAAAAGATGCATTTGCAAAAATAAAATAAGGCCAAATTCTGCAATATGTTATTCTTCTGCAGCTTCGGTGAAGTTAATGAGGTTCCATGGGGGTAACTGACACAAACTACCACTCAAGGGATCCCCGTTTTTTACTGTGTTACTCCGTTTTCACGCCAGCATTAGTTCCTGAGGAGCTAGTCAGTTGCAGGGAAGAGAACCCAATGGAAAGCGTCTGCTGCCTGAGGTCTTTATGTCCTATTCCTAAACACTGGCAGCAGCACAGTGGTGAGAAGGAAGCTTTTGTGGGAGCACTGCTGATGGATGCGGGGTAAAAGCAGTATTCCATCTTCGGCTGCCTAAAAGTGAGCTTCTCCAGGTCCCTGACACGAGAAAGCTGGAGCTGCTTTTTCCTGGCCGTGATGTCCAGTGTTTGCAGCACAGCCTGCTTCGCTGATGAGAACTGCTCTCCTAGGAAAAGCCATGAGGATCAAGTCAAGAGGTCAAGTCTTTCTTCAGCTCTGTCATTATCTTGTTATCCAGGAAATGAGAAAGCAGAGATGAGTTTTATAAAACTCGATATAAATATATATATGTGTGTATATTGAAAATTGCTCTAGAATTATTAAGAAGTTGTTCAGAAATCATTTCTCTCCACCTGGAAGTGGCCTGAAGTTGTCCCTATGCACAGATCCATCGTAACAATGTCTTCCAGCGGATGTTTTGTTTTATATCAGCGAATCAGTGTGTTTTTATCAGAAAGTTTGTGAGCATTTCCTGAGTGCAGTTCTCTGAGCAGCATTAGGAGGAACCAGAGGAGAGCCTGGTGTGTTCCAGGTGCGGGGTGAGTGTGTGCTCGAGGTGGCCGAGCAGAGCTCCCACCTTTTTCACAGCATCACTGCTGAAAGGTTGGCTTCAGAGCTGCCCTTTGCTCAGGACCCGATGTGCTATGGGTGCTACAAACACCGTAGGGTCGCTGTGTGATCGCTCAGAGGCTTTTCTAGGGAGGAGGACATCCGATACAGGTTTGTCCTCTTGTTCTGGTGCTGAATTGCTCTGACTTCAGGGCAGTTAAGTAATCCAAAGCCTTTTGAACTTCTCTCTTGCAAAGCATTTGCTCTCAGTGAATGATAGTTACTTGGAGACAGGAACAGAGCCCTGAAAATGTTTGAGCTATTCAGTTCCACTTCCATGCCCAGACAGAAGAACTTGAGGGATAATTCTTACCTCTGTTGGTTGAGTTTTACTTAGAAAGTGCTCATAGCAGTGCACACTAGGGCAAAAGTGTTAATAAGCAAGGTTCCTGTGAGGTGCTTTTTTTTGTATAGGTTTATATGGGTCTTGGTGACCTAAACCAACAGGAGGTGCCACCAAAGGCAAAGGATGGGATCAGCAGTGACCACAGAGAAATGCCTGCCTGCACCTGCTGTGGGGTGGCCTTCCTCTCCCTCTCCTGGGGACTCAGAGCTGCCTTGGGCACCGCTGGAGTTCACCCCCATCCGGAGTTGTCCAGCAGTGTTTCTGCAGGATTATGTGCAAAATGCCAAGTAGTGCTAGTGGCAGAGTGTGCTGGTTTGGGCACCACGCGGAAGAGAACAGTTTGCTGTACACTCCAGCTGTTCTGGCTGTGGAGGTGTGCTGTGGTACGGCCTCGAAGGTGCTGGTGCCCACAAGCTGGAGGGCTCTGCACGAGGTGTGGAGCAGAGGTAGTGCTCTCCGGCCTGGTGGTCATACTCCCAGTGATGGGATGCAGTCAGGAAGAAAGATGAGCTGAGTTGCAGACACAGGGATGACCTCCACCAAAGGCACAGATACAGGATGGAGGTCCCCCAGGGCCTTGCAGGTCAGGGGTGCTGGTTGTGGCCATGTCTCAGTCCTCAGGCTCTCCTGGTTGTGGTTGGTCCTTCGGATGCATTCTAAATTTTCTTTTCCTGATGCTGAAAAAAAAAATTCCTTTCCTGAGCCAGCTTAAAAATCCTTCACTTTTTCTCTTTGTTTGGTTTTTTGTTTCTTACACATAGTGTAACCTGGAGACCGTGAGTGACTGATTCCCAAAGAAAAATATCTCTGTTGCCCAGGCCCATAATTTATAGGATGGCTTTTCTGACCAGTTGTGTTTTCCATTTAATATATTTTCTGTTTTTCAAATCTACCCCTTCAAAGCGGAAATGCAATGTTCCTTTGAGCTGTGATGGTGGAATGCTGCTGAGAGCTCAATTTAAAGGTCAGGGGCCTGGGGGACGGGGCGTTCCTTTGCATTCTGCCTTAAAATACGCTGAAGACAAAGGTGAAGAAAGAAAGGAGAGGTAAATGCCGTAAGATCATAAACAGCACTGCATGTACAATCAGGGCGCTGCGTCTCACGTTGTACATCACCATGGTGGACTCATTAATGTTCGTTCTAAACATTTCTAAACCACCGTTTCCCAAAAATCATCTGTTCTCGTGTACAAAAACAAATGAAGTCAGCCCTGCCATTTCCCTGCAGTGCTTTCCCCTGGCAGGTGGCCAGCTGACGTCCCGGGGCAGGGGTACTCAGGGCACACTTGTTTGCACGCTCTCTGGGCTGCATGGCTGTGCACACCAGGTGTTGCACTGCACTGTGCTGCCCAAAGCAAGCCAGTGCTGCCTAAGAGAGAGCACAGCCATGGGAAGTCAGTGTGGGTGACAGTAGCTCATGTTCCCATGGCTCATCTCATCTGCATTGCATGGTGCATGCATCGGGAAAGCAACGTGGAATTTGCTGCTCCGGAGCTTACTGTCTTGGGTGTCACTAATGCCCAAGTCAAGGTACTGAGGATTTGTTTTTTGAATGAATTTATGTGCACCTAACAGATCTAAAGTTCGGAGAATCCTCCTCAGTTTGATGACTCAGTTTTCAGTTATACCTCTTTTACATTCTGTACTGTCAGAAGGCATTGCAAACATTATGCTGGGATTGAAACAGAGGCCACCTGGCCCTGCTGGGCTCCCCAGGCAGGCTGGGGTACATGCTGCAGCACAGAGCTCCAGCACCAGCCCTGGTGGGCTCTGAGCAAAGTGCATCCCCTGGGAGAGCTCTATGCTCAGAAATGCAGCCCCAGGAGTCCCACAGTGCCCACTTTCATTGTGCTGAGAAGACCCTCCTGTTGCTGTTTCTGTATCCAGTGGGCAGGCCAGCATGTCCTTTAGGAGCTATAGTAAGGGCTCTGCTCTATTGGTAAATAAGACATGAAAAAAAAATGCAGGAGAGAACAATAATTTTTGTCAGCTTTATGATTTTTTTTTTTTTTTTCCCCAGAAAGGAAAATGTTGCATTTCAATTAAGTTAACATTTTTAGATCCTTGCAAATGAACTAGTTTTGTTGCTTCAAATGTTTCCAAGTGAAAGATCTTATTCATACCACTTCCTCTTTTGCCAGCAGAAGAATGGCAAAAGCAGCTCCAGAGGGTCCCAGGTTCCTCCTGTTTCAGCCATGTTTAGATTGTGTCTGTTGTGTTGGGACCTTGTGTGTGCACAGAGCATGGGCTGCAGGCTCGAGCCAGGTCTCTGGGGCATCCAGCACATGGTTGTGTCACGGATGGAGCAGGTACGTGTTTGTAATGACTGTACAGCTGCACAGTGTGTTCAGATAGCCCTCATAATGCATAGCAGTGATTGTCTCTTATTAAAGCTTGTGCTGCTGCTCCTCTTCTAGTTCCCTGGGGTTGAGGACAGAGCTGTCGGGGCTCAGGCATTTTGAGGTGGCACGGTGCTCAGCCCGGGCCCTGGAGCAGTAGCACTGCTGGTAGCATGGCCAGGACCAGTGCCCAGAGCTGTGTGGCTCTGAATAGAGCAGGCCACACGCATCACAAGACCCAGGGTCATCTCTCTCTGCTGAGACCCTGCAGTCTGTCCATACTTACGCTGCAGGTCCCAGGAGCACCCCAGCCCAGCTCATCCTTCCTGGAGCTGCCTCAGCAGGACTCCTGAGCTCTGCTAAGGTTCACCTGCAATTGAATGGCATCGTGCTGTTCTTGATCCTATCCTCTGCCAGTTCCCTGTGTCTCATTTCACTTTTTTCTTTCTTAAAGAAAGGAAAAATACTTCTGGTACTGACTTAATTGAAAAAGGAAACTGAAGTCTATTGATTTAAGTAGGAGTCAGCAGCACAGATGAGGCTGACTCCCTGCCCCACCTTTTCTCCCATGAAGTTGTCACTAATACTGTACTATATTCTTTTTAAGCTTAATTTATGAAATATCATTGAAATTTGGAAGGGCTTGGAGTGACTGGAACTCAGCAAGAAGCAGAACTTTATGACCCCTAACGAGAACAAACAGGACCAGAAAATCCTTCATGTTCTCCCAGCTAACCATAGAAACAGCCATTTTTTTCTTTTAAATAATCTCAAGGAAAAGTTAGCGAAACATAAATTAGAATGACTGCTGCTGATTTATTTTTCTGAATAAAAAGGACATTCAGTAGCAGGTCATTTGTTTTTGTTTTCCTTCAGAGAGTAAATGGAAACATATTCTTACCTCACTTTTCTCACAAGTACAGTAGATTTCCTAAGCTTGTGTCAAGGTTTTATTGCCAGGAAAAAGTGGTTGAATATTCAGCATTTGTAATGAGGGCATCATCAGACATGGAATACAGCTGTCAAGGCTGGTACATTAATTTTCTAGGTGAGGAGTCGGTCTGGTTATTGATATTTGAGTGTCACTTTGCTGGACTGTTAATCGTGAACCAGTTTTACAGAGAGAAGGTGTATTTCTGTAAAAGAAGATGCCAAGGCTGGATGAGCCTGTGTCAGTGTAAGAGAGAATGGAGAGTTTTGTTTAAATGCAAATACTGAATGAGATGGACTCGACCAGATGAGACCATGGGTCTGCTCAGTTTGGTTTCTGGCCTGTGCTGGTATCAGCTCTTTCAGAGGAAATGTGTGTCAAAAGGTTTTTCTGAGTACTAACAGGAGCACTGAACATTCGTCCCCCTGACGAATTGCAGAGTCAGTATGATCAAGTGGATTAAAAATAGGACTGGAAACTCCTGAGTTCTTGCTCTGGCTCCATCCTCAGCTTTCTTCTGTGACCTGAAGCAAATCATTTGAACTTCCCTGAGCCAGATTCATTGCTCCTGTAATTCTGTTTGATAGACTAAACGAGGAAGTGTATGGTCCTATATATCTTAATTTTCCTATCTGTAAACGTGGGTGAATGCTTTTGGTATGTAATTATTACCCACGGGTTCTGAAATGTTTCAAACCTTTACAGCACTTTGATGTCAGCAACCCTATTTGTTGATACGTGGGCTATCTGCACAGTAAGAAGTTTTAGGAAAGTTTTAACTTCCATCCAAGAGTGGGTGGAAAAAAACGTGTGTGTTATATACGTTGAATCTTGTTTTCAGCTCTTTTAATTGTAAGAATTTGCCTATCATTTTTCGTCCAACAGTTCCCCACGTTCTGCTGAAAGACTTCTCATTTAGAACTCTGTCTTCCTTGTTAAAAAAGGACAAAAGGTTGGCCTGAGTTTTGAGAAGTCTTTGAGAGGTGGTTTGAGCAGCCTGGTTATCCCCAGGAGCAGTGATGGTGCTAACAGTGATGTCCCCAGTGCACTCTGAAAGCACTGAGGACTTCACAGAATCATTGCACAGCTCCCTTTACTTATTCTCATCTCTCTTTTCAGGTGAGGAGAGTATTGCCATTGATTTGAGGCTAGAAACATGTTGCTGTCACACAGACTCACCTATTTAGTTGGGTGTATCTGTACCAGGTCAGCTCTGTATTGTGGTTGGTGGTGGGTGCTGCTGGTGTGCAGCACTGGCTGGCAATTGGGTGGTGCCTGCAATTTCCCTATGGGAACATAAATCACGCTTGGTATATGGAATTATCAGAGCTTATGTGTATGCATGTGGGTGAAAGGGCCACTGGAAAGATCTTGAGGAATGTCCTGAAAACCACTGTTTAGAAACAAACCCAATTCTGTAAACGTGAGGCCAGCATCTCCAGTGTGGCAGCTCCGTGGATGTGTGAGTATTCAAACCTCGTGGCATTCTGCTGGGGGTCTGCAGGGCATGGCCTGGATCTCCTGGTGGATACAAATGGTTGGAGAGGGGTGACATGTGCAGTGATAATGGAGGTGCACTTGGTCTCACAAGGCATGGGTTTGCTCTCATGCTTTGCTATTGACATGTTGTGTGAGAAGTCATTTACTTTCTTTTATGTCTGGTGTTTGCCTGGGCAGGAAGCATCTCAGTAAGGGCTTGCGTGACACTTCGTATGATGAGGCTTTGATCTTGATTAAACAATCTAAACAAAAGAAATAATAGTGGCCCACAATGAGGCAGTGCTGCTGCGGTGATGGAGACCAGTACTGAACAGCACTTGTACTGCAGAACAAGCATACCAGTGCAGTGACGGAGCACTGGCACAGGCTCCACAGAGAGGTGGTGGAGTCTCCTTCTCTGGAGATGTTCAAGCCCCACCTGGATGCCTACCTGTGCAACCTGGGCTGGGAGCTGCTTTGGCAGTGGTGTTGGACTCAGTGATCTCTGGAGGTCCCTTCCAACCCCTACAATTCTGTGATTCTGAGATACCAGGGTCTTTTTCGGTCTTACAGCTTGCGTCCACAGTGCTGTGAGATGGAAAGCCTATTTGCATCTAGTGGTACTGCATTTTGTGAGCTAAAAATCAGAGGTGGAAAAGAGACCTATTAGGTCATTCATTTTGTTGGCTCTTGACAGAATTACTCCTGCTGCCGTGTTCTCACCACAGCCTGATCTTGTCTGGTTTTACATAATTCAAGTCATGGCGCTTCTGCTACCTTCTACATGGAAAAAGTATTTCAGTGTTTAATAGACCTCCTGGGTAGGAAATTCAGACTCAGTTGAGTCCAGTAACTGCTGCTTGTAATTCCTTGAACATCTGAAACAATTCCACCTCTATCTGTGGCGGACGGACAGCTGCCATCCCTCCAGTTTGCTAAACTGAGCTCTTCAGTCACTATGTTAGCCCAGCTCTCCTGTTGTTTAACCTTTCCTTGTGAATCTGCCCCTCTAGGCCCACAGATTTCACCTTTACTGTCAGAGGTAATCAGACAAAGGCAGAGTGAGACTGATCTGCACTGACACCTTGTGACTTGACTTACTGCATAAAGGGTCCCTAAAGCAGGTACTTTGTGCCATTACCCTAATATCAATTCATAAATAGGTGGTTTTTTTGTTTTTTTCACAAAGTACACTAAGAACCATTTCATCAGAATTGCAGTGCCCAAATCCTCACTTTCTGTCTTGATTTACTTATCACCAGACCTTCTCTTTCTTTTTTTTTTGTTTTTAAACATGCACATTCCCATTCTTCATTGCTGTAGACAAAGCAGCAATAGTCTAACAGCTGGACCTTGGCAGCTCAGAAGCCATCAAGTAGCAAAATGTTCACTTCACTCTTTTCCCTTTCCTGTATGACAGCCCCACACTCCTTGCAGCCTGACTTGTGCCACTCATAGCTGGCAGCAGGGGCCAGCGTGGCAACAGTGGGACACTGGGGGTAATAACCCACCTGTGTTCATCTCTGTTTTGTCTAAAGTTCTTCGTATCTGTGTAGGGCCCCAGGAAGTGTGTCAAATGCTAGTCCTGGGCACTTTTGGCTCAGAATCTCTGCTCCAGTGTCTCTGATTCCTGCAGTCACCTCTCGATTATGCTCATGGAACTGTTGTGCAGAAAATGCTTGGAAAGTCCTGCCCTGGGGCTGTGTGCAGCTGGGTAAATATCTTGGTCTGCATGGGGGCATGGCTTTCTGTCCTTAGTAAAAGCATTCACTGCATGCAGCAGAGCATCACCACAGCAAATCTGCCCATTGCTCATCCGGGACAGACTGAGTGCTTTGTGGAGGTGAGTCCTCTGTGGAAGGGGCAGCAAAATGCTATGTCATACGTAATCTAAGAGCTTCCTGGATGGGCAGCTTCTATAAAGCTATCACATCAATGCTAACTTCGTGATTTGAGGTATGATATGGTGAGGTGTAATGAGGGAGAAAGCAGGGCATGATTCTGAGATGCAGTTCTGGACCAGAGGTTTCAGTTCTTGGCCTTTCTAAGGTTCTCTACAGGCCCCTGGAAACAGCTTTGTTTCCCAGCTCCTTTCCTTATATGGCTGTGTGTGATGGAGGTCCCAGTGCAGCAACGTCCTCGACACACATTGCACTGAGCTGGTTCAGCACACAGCATGCCAGGGCATGGAAGCACCTGTGACATTTGGTCGGTGCTGTACAAAGCATTGCCCCAGCACCTCCCACCACAGCAGCCTTGTGTAGAATAATATTGGCTGGAAAACCAGTTGGCCTTCAGCATGGTCACTTACACCTCAATCATGAGAATCCCACATCCTGTCAGAGCCAAAAAGCAGAGCAGGAGGACCTGGTGAGACAAGTAAATCCACCTAGGGCTAGATGGTATTTCTCTTGAGTATTTTGGATCAATTTCTCATGAATAATAGCTGCAGCTAACATTAAAAATAAGTCAGTGAAATGTTTCTGCCGTCATACAATTTAGAAAAGAAATACTCATAACTGTAAACTCCCCAGGAGAATCTCAAGAGCCCACCTCCCTGCATGAGGGCTTTACAAAGATAGTTAAACCCCAGTGAAAGCCTTCTAGGGCCAAATTCTGGTGCCTAACCAAGTGGGAGGAAGCAGCAACTTTGATTTTGGCAGGATGTGGACATTGTCCACTTGAGGTCTCAAGTTAGCACCTTGCCTTCTGACCCTTAGACAATCACCTGCTTGCCTGCAGCCGAGCTTAGGTCTTAAAACCCCGAGCTTGGAGTACAGACTGGGAGCTCAGAGCCACGCACAGCTTGAGGAAATGAGGGGAAGGCACAGGGCTTAGCATGCTCTGAAGGTGGGCAGTTGGTGGCTGAACCCTGCACCCAGCACACGTGAGTGTATGGAAAATGACGACTTGATGATTTTAGTTCAAAACTATGTGGACTTGGAAGCGGTGTGATTTTCTTTCATGCATCTTTTATCTGAGAGTTGGCACGTATGTTGTGCATAGAAATGAAGAAGATGACTTGGGGCTCTCTTCTGTCGTCACTTATGTGGCGTGTAACTCAATATTTTGTTTATTTATGGGAAAATTCTTTTCTGCAGCTCCACAAAGATTGTGTGAGTGCAAAGCATGAGGAAGGAGAGGGCCAGCCCTCTCCACCCCGAAGTGAGAGCACTGAGAAAATAGAAGCTGGCGCACAGGCTGCGGTTGACTGAAAGCATCTTTCATTTGCACATTAAAGCCAACGAATCCCTGGCTTCATCTCTCCCAGCTCACCCTCAGCATCAGCCTACTCACCAGAAAAGTGTGGGCCATGGGAAAATAAACTATGTGTGTAGGAATAACTCATATCTATTAAAAGGCAGTGGCAATTAAAATGTCTCACTGGGATCCTATTATAAGAGCACGTCTCTCCCATCCCTTGCTTGGCTCTGAGTGGCCCCTTGTAAAAACAAGAAAAGCTGCCTAAGTGTTTGAGAAGTGTTTGAGTGCATATGAGAGATAAAACCCATCATTTTTGCATTCCACGTGTGAATCAGAATGCATCTGATAGTAGTCCCAAGCTCCATGACTGCAATATTTAGTGAAGTGTGGGTTCTCTTGCTGTAATGTGTCCTTCTGCAGCTGAGAGGATCTCTGTCAGGGACAAGTTGTGCACTGAACTCTTCAGAGCACAATGACATAGCTAAGGATGCCAAGTGCTTCCAGGTGGTTAGATTACATTTTCAGGCACAAGGCTGGGCTGGTTGCTGGCCTTTGAGAGACACTTTGCCAGACTAGTAATGACAGAGGCCCTCTGCCATCCTCACCTTCCTTATGTCATTATGTATTCTGTTGTTTGAGGATTCAGGTAAAACCTGAAGGGTATAAAATGCTTGATAAAAAGGCTAACATGGATAAGTCTCAAGATCTTGAATTGAGAGGGGAATATTGACTCTACAAAGAAAGGAAAATGTCTGTTTAACAAAAATACTTAGAATTTGCTTGTCTGAAAGAAGCTTAGGGAATTCAATGTGATGGGCTCAAAACCATCATGAATCATAGAATATCCTGAGTTGGAAAGGGCCCACAAGGATCGAGTCCAACTCACAGCCAGAATCAGGACAGTTGAGTCCCTCATGCCAATTCTAGTCTGCTTACCTGTGCCACTGCCTTCACTTGCAGGACTACCATGGGCAGCCAGCTGTCAGAAAAATATAGCCAGACCCATTGCAGTGTTTATTAAGAAACAAGTTTTCATTTCTAACTAGTCCAATCCTATAAACCTTGAAGAGAGGGGTTATTTTTTTAATGAAATAGCTAAGTTGTGACAAGGTGTCAGAACTCCCCTGACACAGGCTGAGTGCAGACATCAGCCAACAATATTCTCAGACCAGTCAGACCATCCAAAGTACCTAGACGTTTTCACCCATAAATCTATGCCTTGCTGGCTTGTCCCATTGCAGCGACCATTTCTCCGTTAGAATAACACGCACTGAGATGAATGTGTGTTGCTTAAATGCTGGCCACACATCTGTGATGCTGAGTACTTCTAAGCGAAGTTCAACCTCGGCGTTTTCCTAAGCGTATTCCCATCACCGCCTCCAGCGCAGTGATGGACAGCGAAGCCAAGTCCGGCCGCTAGCGGGAAGTGCTGTGCAAATGGAGAGGCACAACCAGCCTGCACTGCTTCAGTTTCTTGTCCTAAAATTCATCCACCCTTCTCATTGCTCTAATTATTCTTCCAGATACTCGGCTGGGATGAGTCAAAACCTCCAGCGTGTTTGAAGAATCTGTATGGTAGTTGAAAGGCTGTTGAGGTCATGTGTGAATGTGCACTGCAGTACCAGTCTGACTGCTGTCTCCAGCAGCGAGGATGGAGTGGGAAGTCCTGGATGCTGGCTTTGGCCTTGCTGGGAGGTGGAATGTCTCCACAGCCTCCCTCTACCATGGCACTGGAAACAAATGTTAATACATGGCTGAAGTTGATACGATTTTTTAATTAAAGACAAAATTTTACCTTTACTACAATAAAG
Organism: Odontophorus gujanensis; assembly: GCA_013399175.1. NCBI lineage: Eukaryota > Metazoa > Chordata > Aves > Galliformes > Odontophoridae > Odontophorus > Odontophorus gujanensis. Next base: position 37,584 of record VXAB01003644.1, read on the forward strand.
GATTCATGATTTATGACCGCCTTCTTGAACAGTGCTCCAGGGACTAAGTGCTGACTCTAAGTCCCTTTGCCATTAAGACGTAGAAAAAGTTAGTGACAGCCTCTGTGCTTGACCTCTCCCACCTGTGCAAGGAGGTTACTGCTGTTTCCTAAGCCACAATAATAATGAACTATTAGTAGTTATAATTCAACCTTCTAAAACACTTTATCAGCTTTTTTAAGTATGGTATTTCCGCTGAGAGCACCTGGGTTAAAATGTGGAGGTATTAGAAGTTCATCAGGATTGCCTCTTTGCGAGTGCTGAGCTGGATCTCCAAACCCAAAAATATGTGAATGTGTGGTTGATGGTGATCCTAACTGTACTGAGTCTCAATTTTCAAGTAGTTTGGTTGTCTTGCCACTATACCACTGTGATGAAAAACAGAAGTGAGAACTGTCAGTGTGTTTTATAGCGCAGTTGTTTGAAAGGATAGAGTGACCATGGGGCCACAAATCGTTGACTCAGAAAATTGGCAGTGAGTAATTTGTCTGCCTGTAATTTGGGGACAGTGCCATAGAGCACAGTTGGAAGTCTCTTGAGTGCTACTTGGGAGTTCATGTTATCTCAAAGGCATCTCTAGGTCAGCCAAGGAGTTTTAGGGCTGGTAAAGCTACCTGCTTTGTGTAAGGGGGCTGAAGGGAGAGGGAAAAAGTAGATGAGGTCGTGAAGAAGATAGATCATTGTTTCAGGGCTACCAGAGTCGCCTGATGTAAGGGAAGATGCCAGTAACTTCAAGATGCAAGACACAGTGAAGGAGACTTTCCAAATTGTGTCAAGCATTTGAGTCTCTGCCATGAATCAGAGTTGGCAACTCGTGTTCGTTTAGATTCCCAAGGAGGAGTTGAGTTCACCAGTGCTAAACCAATTCCTGTGCTTGGAAAAGGCATTAATCTGCCAATGCCAGTCTGCTGAAACCAAAGTTCTTTGCTGAAATATGTAGTTTCTTCAGCTTCTAACTTGAAGAGAGTTTTCACTCCGTCAGTGTTTATTTTAAATGTTATTTGAAATCCACCTTTATACCAAGGAATGGTTTATAGAGTAGATTGGAATCTACTAAGCATCGCAATTATCTGAACAAATCAGTGTGTCTGCCTTCACCTTTATTTATTTGGATTACCTATTGATGATCATCCTTTTGTGATCAGACCTTCTTAATTATATTTTGAGGCAAGAAAAACATCTCAGAATCACAGGTATTCTCCCAAGGACAGGAACACAACGGAACATTAACTTCAAGTGCTTTTTTCAAAGGGACTCTTTATGTTCAGGGAAGCCCGAGGTCTGGGATGGGAGACAGAGGAGAGCAGTACCTTATTGTAACGTGTTTTTCTGCTGCATGTCCTGCAGTCAGGTTTGCTTCCTCTTCGTTAGATAGGAGTGCTCATGCATTTGGGGTGGAAGGTCACGTGTTCCCCTTTCCCCTCTTAAAAACTGGCTTCTGTCTCCACCTTGTGCTTGGCAAAGGCTTTTCCATGGTCACTCTACTTCCTGCATTCGCAGTGTGCACATGTAATAAGTTCTGAGGAGCTCAGCTCCCCAGTGATGGGACACTGCTCTGTCTGTGATGTTCTTGGTGCCATCATGCTCTGGTTTGAAGCCTGTGTGACTGCACAGAGGATATGTGCAGGGAAACCAGCATGAGTATCTTGGCTGTGTGGTGCAGGCACCCCTTTGCTCACAAGCAGCTGCTCAGAATTCACTTTTTCCTTCCATTCAGCCCAACAAAGTATCAACTGAACAACCATTTTTGTAGGACAGTGGAAAAGTGGAGGAGAGAGCTGAAGTCACACCAAGTTTGTGTTAACATCCCCAAGCTGTCTTTTTAAGGTTTTGTTTCTTTGGTATTCTTGAAATATGAAAATACTAAAAAAAATAAGAGTTGGAGCATAGTCCCCTTTCTTCATTCTTGCATGTTTCTGAACTGTCAGACTCAGAACTGAGAACCTCACTGGAGGTGTAGGCTCTTTGGGCAGGGATGCACTGTGCAGGGGGGACATGTGGGTGGTGAAGGTGTCATTGTCCCCTGTGACAGTGTGCTCAACCCCTGGGCCAACCTGACTGCACAGGACAAGGCTGAATGGCAGCCAGATATGGTTTGCATCTACAAGTGTGGTATGGCTGCCCTGGCTCTCACAGCAGACGATCAGGCTCCAGCAGAAGCCGGCAGGACACCTGGGGGGGTGCTTGCTTCATGCAGGTTAGTGCAGAGCACATGTGAACTGGGCTGTAAGCATGAGAAGAAGCCCCTGGGGGCTATGGACTGCAGCAATCCCAGTGCTGGTGCCAGCCAGAGCCAGCGAGTCACTGGAGCAGCACCTTATGTGGGCACAGCAGCTCAATTCTACATACATGCACATACACACACAGAAATGTATAAATGTAAATATATGTGTGTAAAATATATGAATCTGCTCAACTAGGAGTGACATGTGAGCTGGAGCCACTTTGGGTGGCGTTCCCGTGCCGTGAGCCACCGCTGTGCCTGGTTGTGCTGTCAGCTTGCCACACCACGGAGGGTTTTGACTTCCTTAGGCACATGGCCCATCTCTCAGTGAGGCAAATGACAAAACCAGATTCGTGGTTTGACTGGGAGGTGATTGTGAGTTATTGCTGCAAGGGGGGGGGGGGGGG